>MU254207.1:0-22049 GCA_019669825.1 Calycina marina
GATTCTCGGGGAAAAGACACCTCAGAGGGTCAGAAGTAATGCTAAGATAGCTTTTAATGGTATTATTTGGACGATCTGGAGCAAAAATTCAAATCATGAAAAAAGTTGTTGGTGGATATCATCGAACAATGCGCTTTTAATAGCGTCCTTACTGATCTGAAGCCCGAGCTTTCTACCCATAGCCAATGGCCTTCTGTCCGTGCCGGTGCGATTCCATATCAAGGTCCTCCATAGAGTTTCTAGTCGGTTCTCACTTTGTTTGATATAGGCAAACGAATCTTCAGGATTTCCGTTCTCAAAGTAGTAACAGATGTGACTTCGTCGAATTAGCCCCGTAACCGGTGAGCGTGGTAGTCGTCGCGGTGCAAGGCATCCATGTCTAAATCACAGAGGCCGGCATTCAGCGACCTGTCAAACAATACTATATTACATCCGCCACGTATCCCCTTAGCTGATACGTCCCCAATTTAGCGTTGTTGCCTTGGTCACCCGATTACCAGGGTAGGAACACCACAACAACCTTACGTAAATAAACCGTAGTAATTGTAAATAATCGAATCTATTCGCACCTATTCGCACCTATTCGCATCAATTTGCGACGTTCTAATGTATCCTATAATGCCTCCAATCGATGCTATTATGGATCCTACCGATCCAGGCAACTTACGGCCGAACCTACCGCCTTAGCCAGTGATTGGTGATCATTACGACCTTCGTGAATACCCTCAATTCTACCATAAAGTCAACTTAACTACAAGAGTCGATAATACGGATGCCCTTGCTATTTTGAGCCTCTTTTTTAGTGAGGAATAGCTGCAAAATATTGTAAACAACACAAATACTAGCGCGCAATTACGAGCTAATACCAATCGATATGAGAACCCTCCCAATAGTCGCTCTTTTGCCAGGTCTCACCTCCGGATTGACACATCTTCTCAGGATTTGTAAGTATTCCTCGCGATCTTGATTTTATATGGGATTACGCCCAGAATTTGATATTGTGAACTATTGGAGTTGTAAGGAATTGATGTCAGATCACAGTAAAGTGACGAATTATGGGCTGTGCCAGGTTGTGGGAGTAGAAGGTTTCTCTATTTGATGTTTTGGCTACGAGGAGGAAAGCTCTCTCGTTTTTCCAGAATCTAAGCTATATATGGTTGCCAAGGCGCTAGTACTACAATACAAGTGATCACATGTTCCCATCTTCACAGGCTGTAAACCGCGACAGGACATCTGGGCCTGGTTTCGTATCAGTGCTCCAATTGTTGAAAAAGAGGAGACTGGATTTGCGAAGGTAAGTTAAGTCACTACTATAGCGTTTTATACATAATTGACTAATTGTTGAGCTGGAACGGTAGTTGCGCTCTGTCATTTTACCACGTGACGTACAGACTGAGCACCTTGGTTAGTTGCACTAGTCTAGCTTGGGACTAGGCTAAGCGAGGCTCCGTGCTTGTTATCAACAACTTTCCATACTATGTAGATCGAGTGAACCTTAAGGCTAATATAACTACATCTACCCACTTTACCTCCTGCGTATGGAGAGGACCAACGGTCGCCAACACGCATGCAGAGCATCGGTTACAGCTGGGTCCAGCTCGACGACCGACCAGGCTGTCGGCCCGTTGAAGTTCATCAAGAATGACTGTAGATCCTTTTTTATGAAGATACTGGCGAAGAAACGGAATGCTGAGTTTGAGGTGTCGAATATCATGGTCGTCGATGGCGGTCTCGGAACGGATGATAGCGCTGGCAAGACAACCTTCGATCGCCTCTAATTCACCAGTGACCCGCCTGTAGGTGCTATCTATTTTGCATTGCGCTTGCGACGGCCAAGAATAGTGAAATCACTGCTACGCTGGTTCGGTAAAAGAGCGTTGTGACTGAGAAAGTGTTGGTGGGGTTGAGTGAGTGGTTAGAGAAGACTTGTCACGATCCAAATCACGTGACCAAGGACCTTGAGCTCAGTAATGAATGTCATAGTAGAACCTTGGGCAAAGCATCTCGTATATACTACTGGTCGGTGACCTGCAGAAATAAGCGCGCCAGGGAATTACCCGATAGCTAATATCATGTGATGTGCTAGCCAGAGCGACGAGCTAGCAAGCTAGCAGGATGGAATCTCTTAGTATATAGTCTTTGTAATTTCCATAGCTTGAGTATCGTGCTCAAATTCATATAGCTTTGTTTACCTTGCAGTTCGTAACGCTTGTAACGGAATAACTTCCAAGTGATTCACTTGATTGATACTTGCCTCTTCATTCCTATACCAACCCGACGTCACTTAGTCCCTTGGGGATTAGTTCAGCTAAGTTTTACCTTCCTGGAAGCTCTAACACTTGACAGAGAGTTGAGAACGTTACAAGATTAGATTCACGAGTTGATAAAAATGATAGAGTTCCTGGTGAGCTACACATATTTGGGACTTTATAGACATACTAATAATCGTGATAATCATCCTCACAGTGGGCGATATTCCAAGGTGACGGAAGCTTCCTTATTAGCAGTCGCAGATCACAATGTATTTTTCTGTCAGGGGCTTGAGAATGCGTATATCATCAAATTAGGTATCAGTCTAGGTCTAAGTCATTAACCCTCTAGGTTCCCTCCAAGTCCAGCTAGTTTATTTATTTTGTGCCTCCCCAAAGCGCCATCACTGCATTTATTCCACACAAAACGTTTTCAGTCCCCCTCAACTATTCACAATCAAAATTCTATGAAACACACGCAGCGCCGACAATAACATCTAGCGCCGAACTCTGGGTCTGGATCGTGACCGCGCCTTTAGGTCCGCTCCAAACAACGCCGAGCTGGTTGTCAACCTGGTCATTCGCCCAAATGGAATTCGCGTTGACCTGCAAGAATTTGATGTAGGTGGCTCGCTGCGCATCGGTGATTCCGTTCATGCGGTTGATCATGAACAGAATGTTGCGGCTGAAGATGCCCTTGAACTGCTGCAAGTCTGCCGAGCAGTTGGGCTCGCAGACGAGTTCGTGGAGGAGGCCGTTGGCGTCGGTGAAGTGTGCGAGACCGGCCATGGCAAGTGTGTTGGCGAGGTCGTTATACATGGCTGGGTCTGGAGCCGACCATGCCAGCTCCGTCAGGCCGGAGAGCAGGATGCCCTGGTTGTAGGTGAAGATTGACGTGCTGAAGTCGTTTGCGCAGTCTGGAGAAGCGCTGAGGTGGTCGTTGATCAGATTGTCGGAGTTAATCAATCCTGATCCGACGAACCAGTTGTATGACTTGATGGCCTCGCTGTAGTAATACCCACTACTGGGAGTTGACGGCAGTCGGTTGGCGAGTTTGGCTGCTGTTGTGAGATAGAGCTCGTTCTCAACTGAGTTGGTCCCGGAGTGAGATTTATCCCACCACAATGCTCCGCAGCTCGAACTTCCATATGAGATTTTCGCATCCTCAAAGATTAACGCCGCTTGAGTAAGATATCTCTCCTCTCCGGTGACATCGAAGACTTTGATCCACGCCAAAGCCCACCACAATTCATCGTCATAGAAGCCGTTCAGAAAGCCTGTGTATCCTAATGCTTTGGGTGCTTGCACCAACGTCGTGGGAAAGACTTGGTCGGTGATATGACCTATCTCATCGGGAAACTTCTCGTAGAAGTTTGCAAGCGTAGTGACCACATTGGCGCTGTTCCACCACGCACCATCGAAAAGTCCTGTTGAGGCATCATACCAAGTCATCATCTGATTGCTGGCAGCGATAACATAGTTGACATAATCCTGATCAGTTGTGCGACGATGTATGGGAAATCGTGGCAGGACTAGACGTGGGTGTTGTATCGAAGGTTCCTCTCTTGCCCATGCAGCAGCAATGTTTATTTGCGACAGTATGGCCACAATGAGAGTGATTTGTAAATACATCGTGAAGTACTCAATGCGAACAAATTAGGTTGAGGTTTGTGGGATTTTACAAGGATGAAGGATCGGGGTGAGGCATATTCCTTCGACACAGTAGCGAACCCATCTTACTTTATAAGATATTCACGGACATCTATTCCGTTGGCTCCCTGTTCTTTTGCGTAAAAGCTGGAAAGCACTGTCGTGTCAAGGGTTGTACAGACTGAAAAATGTCACCACCGGCTAGTACTGCCCCCTTGGCCTTGCTTGCCAACAGATGAAGAACAAGTAAAGATTCCAAGATTGAGGTCTGACCAAGACCATCGTCTTACTATCGGTTCTTTAGGAGGAGTAGGTTCTGTTTCGCAATAGTTTAACCTGATCTCATGGCTTGCTTAGCGCAGCGCATAAAGGTCAACTCTCCGATCATCCCGAGGGTGAAGCGCCCAAGTGTGTGATGGTCCAAATATTCGGATCGGAGATGTTGCTCACTGGATGTTTGTCCATCCATGGCCCGTGTGTATCCCATTCATCTCCCTCAGAAACCAACGTTCAGATTTATCTGTCCTGGGAGTTTCACCGTCACTGTTAGCTTCCCAATTATTCGACTCATCTTCGGCCATAGAGTGATATGCACGTAGTAGTCAAGAACTGACCAAGTGACGAGATTCTAACGTTAGGATCAAGAGATTCCCTGGTTCGATCAGCCTAAGCTGTACGGTACATTGTGAGTTCTGCAAATCCATGAAAGCCTGAGATGTTCCCTCAGGAAACTGGACTAGGGCAGCTGTGATGAACGCTGCCCCTGACAGCTCCAAAAGCACCGCCGCGACAAGTCGGCGTTCGAAACGTCAACCCCACTCGCGCGTCTGGCGCATGTTGGCTGATAAGTTCTGTTCTGTCAAGAAGTTTGGCTTCATAATTGATTGTCATTACGCAGTGGTTACCTATTCAAAGATACTTAAAATAGCAGCGTTTCGAATGACAAAACCAGCGATGTCTAGAGGAAATTCAACTTAAATGTGTCCTCGCTTAGTCATGCTTAGATCTCACCAGTGACAGAATTCTGTGGGCACCCGCGCACGGGTCAGTAACACCAAAACCTGCAAATCGCGCACCGTAAACAAATAAATCACTTGCAATTATGTGACGACTAACGCGATTGAATCCTTTTCGGTTACTGACCCCTGAATCTTTACAGGGTAAGGAAGCTACGACTACGCGCAAGAGCCGATTCTTCGACGCATTAGCTCGTGACGGAGGCTCAATGTCGCTCCGGCGATTTCGAATAATAACTTGAAATCGGAGTCTTGCGGACGTAAGTGGAAAGAACAATGGCTTAAGATGGGTAGCATAGCGAGGAAGAAGACGCGCCCGAAGTCTACAATCCTCGGACGGAAATCTAAAGTTTCAAAATACGTTTGTAGCATGCTTTGCTTTCCGTCCAGAAATCCCGTCCGGGAACAACCTTACGATACTCAAATCGCATTTTATAAAGTCGCTGTCAGACCGCGTCAGTTACGAAGGAAAACGAAGGAGTATACTAAGGGAGGTGGCTGGTATATAATGGCGTATGTGAATAAGGCTATTTCCCACAAAAATCACTCCGAGAGAGAGCAATACTGTTTGGACCACGTTTGGAAGCCTCTCTTTGGATTCTTCGATCATATTGTATATACGGACGAAATGCACGTTGATCCTACGGCAAAAGCCCGTAATAGAATCACTCGAGAGCAAGGGACACGAAATTATCCCGAGAACATCGAGAGGCCTCTGCTAAAATGCGTCCGGTTGCACCTCGCCGCTTGGATTAGCTGGTGGGGAAAGGCCGATAAAATTGAGTTTTTATAACGACAAAGAAGATAAAATTGAACGCCCTCCGTATCCTTCTAAACCTCGCTGGCGACTAACGACAGAGACAGAGGAGGAATGCCACCGCCGAGTACAAGAATGGGAAGCTGGGAAGACTCACGAGGTTGAAGTGAAAGTCAAAGGCAGCGCAATGACTCAAAAGCACTATGTAGACCGACTTTTACCTTTCTACGTTCAAGGGATTGAGTCTATGCCAGAGATTGACGATAAACCGTGGCTTTTACAAGAGGATGGCGACCCTTCTCACGGAATGCGGAGGCCTCGGACAGGAGTACAAAGAAGCCCATAGTACACAAATTTTATACCACCCGGTGCAGAGCCCGGATTGTAATCCTGTAGAAGGAGTTTGGGCTATTTTGAAGTAAAAGTTAGGGTAAAGAGTTTTTGATTCGGAGGAGGAAATGAAGGAGGCTATTCAAGAGGAATGGGAAGAGATTATAATGGAAGAGATACGAGACCGTATCGCCGACATGCCTAGAAGATGCGACGAGCTGCAAAGATCGGGTGGCAAGCCTATTAGGGGTGATAAGCGCTATGTTACGTTATGTATTAAATTATTATCTGATTCGGAGGCTCTTTTAGAATACTGGTGTTGTTGGCCCGTGCGCGGGTGCCCACAGAATTTTGTCACCCCCTGTTGCTCCGTTGCTCTGAAAGTAGGTAAGATAGCAAACAGATCTTTGACCGTCAAGACCAGCACTGAACAAACATATCTTTCCTGTTGCTCCGCGAATAGTATACTGGCAGTCTCGGGTCGCTGATAAACTACAGGCTCGCAAGTCTTATACCATACATCTCCTCCACGAACACTAGGTGCAAGAATTCATTGCGCAGAGGTCGCGGAGCCTCACCACCTGAATTAAATTTGGACTAATTTTACAATATTAACACAGAGAGATTCTAACTCTCTTGCCTTCAAGCTCTATAATTCTCTGGCAATGCCAGGGAATCTCTCTAATCCTTCTACGAATCTCGTAAATCGTGATCCGATCCCATTCTCGCTGAATTTCCGCTTTTAATTTGGCAACAGTCGACCACGTAGTCGTTGCTTCATTAGTTCCCAAATAGCCTCAATTGGATTGGGATCAGAGTTCCGGGCTGGGTGAACCAAAATAAGAAGATCTGCAGCTCTTTCGGGACGATAGCATGGGCTATTCGTTGATTGATTGCCATACGAAGGCTCGCCATTATCTTGTAAGTAAACGTCATGTTGTAAACGCTTCTTTAAGGCCCTCATCTTCTCGATATGCTCCGGCAGAGCCTCCTAGGCGTAGCTGTCACATCGCATTGCCTTCAGATTAAATTTCGACGTCTGGTTGCTCACGTTCCCAAGCTTCCATCGGAATTCTGGACTCATTGTCGCTCTCATACTTTGGTTTACGTGGATTATGTCGTTTGACGACTTTATCCAACGGCTCCTTTGGGTCCTCATAAAATATCAAAGCTCTCTCGTGTTTATAAGATATACCACCCGCAATGAGCAACGTAGCCCGTAAACCAGACATTTTTACTTTTTCCCAAATGGACTCTAGTCGTCTCTTCTGGCCCGAAAGTTGAGGCTCGAACTGGGTATCATTCTGAAGTGAAGCAGAAGCAAAATGTACTTCATCCGTAAACCAGATATGTTGCCAAAAAGCCCGTTAGAGTTCTGTTCTTGTGGTGGAGTCCGTAATCCATCCGCTCGACTTTGTTTTCTTTTGGAGATCTCAGTCGACTAGTTTGGAAAATCGACGTGCATCTGCTCATGTACAATTATCTTGCAAGATCCGAGGTTTGCACTCTAAATCGAGCTCTGCGACCTGATCTTTGTAGCACTTTTCGTGGATCAGGTTGTCTTGATCCGTAATCGTAGCTATTATATCTGCAGATAATGTGGACCTCCGTCCCAATACATAGCCTCTTGTAGTTGTTCTCAATGCACCAATTCCTAACGATTCGCGTTGTTTTGGCCAATATCGCGGGTTGCAGGTGGTATGTTAATATCCAGTCGATGCGCAATGCTAGCTACTCCGGTGCCAAATCTCTTTTTGGATAAGCATCAAAGAATCACATACGTTGCACAGTATTGTATTCGAGACTTTGTAAGATGTCGTGGAAGATGCCATATTGTCGTGTTTTGATGAGATTTAATTCAGGTGTTGAGGCTCTGTGACCCCTGCGCAATGAATTCTTGCACCTAGTGTGACGTGTTCCCTTGAAGTCAAGCCAACAAACTGCTTGAGAAGCGCTAAGTCAAGAAATGGCAACAGATCGTAGCTCAACCCCCAGAACTGGGTTGACTCTGGCAATCATAGGATGCGGTAGGCGATGCAATCACTAAACTCCTGGCTAGTCCCCAGACCTTGAAATGTTCTGACAGTTCTACGTACAGGGGTGATGGGTACAGCAATCCTTCAAGGCGTTCTTGATGCTTGTCCAAAGGAGCGCACAACCGGCGAAAAACCAAGGTTCAGCAAAGTAATCGCTTGCGTCAACAGCGAGGCATCTGTAGAGAGGCTGAAAAAGGCCTTCATGCACGAAGAACGTCTCGAGATCTTGCAGAAAGGGAATGTTAAGGGGGCGAACGCTGCTGATGTTGTCATGTTGGGTTGCAAACCATACATGGTACAAGATATCCTTGGTGAGGATGGTATTTTAGCTGCGTTGGAGGAAAAACTCCTCATAAGCTTCGTGGTTGGTACGCCACAAGCGAAGATTCTGAATTGTCTCCGCAAAGGCACATCCAACCACCCCAACGACAAGGCCCTGAAGAAAAACCCAAAGATAGTGCGAGGGATGATGAACCTTGCAGCACAATATGGAGAGTCCTTGACAATCATTGAGGACCTACCATTACCCGGAGACTTTCTCGATATCGTAAACTGGATCTTCTCGCAGCTTGGCAAAACTACGCTCGTCGCTCCAAACCTCTACGACGTAGGCGGTGTCATCGCTGGTGCGTCATCGGCTTTCCTATCAGTTGCAATCGACGGTATGTTAGATGGCGCTGTTTGTGAAGGAATCAAGCGCTCTGAGGGAAGAAAGATGTTGACACAGACACTGAGGTCGCTGGCAGCCCTGCTAGAGAACGGCGAGACCCCAGATACAGTTCGTGAAAAAGTCTCTAGTCCAAAGGGGACTACCATTGCAGGCACGATGAGCTTGGAGGAAGATGGAGTGAGAGCTTCTTATAGCAAGGCTATAGTGAAGGCTGCCAACCGCTCTCGGGATATATAAGCCACGCACTTTCCATTGAAGAATAGCCATAGATACAAAATCTATAGACTAAACAAGCTTGTTATACTGAGCAGACTTTTAAGCTCCCATCCTCATCAATGGTGAAATAGTTTACATCATTTAGCTGCTTGCCAGCTTCAATCAGAGCCTTCTTGACCTTGGCTGAGAACGGGACTTGGTAGCCAGGACCACTAATAAACTTCTGCCCATGCATCAGACCGGCAGAGGGAACGTTATGAAAGTCGACGCCACGATCTGCAAGTTCAAGCGACAGCGAAACACGATCCTTCACGTTCAAAGAAGCCACGTCGGAATGCATTCAGTCAGTGCCTAGAACGCGAATGAGCAGAGGCATATTCTTGGGGATAAAAGCATGGGTAATCTCTGTAATCCTCAGAAGAAGTTATATGCGGCTCTCTCTGGATCCAGAATATGGTGCTGGTAGATCCTTGGTTGCTGGCGACAAGGTAGCTTGAAGAAGATAACCCTGAGAAGCATGGATCTCACATCGAAACCGGCCACGAGAGCTCGATGAAAGGTTGCGATGAAGGCGTCCTTGAAACTCGGGATGTATTCCAGAGTCATGTTCTGAGGAGTGCAAGTGTGCTCTGGATCGTATGGTTGATCGTTCGCGCCAAACACCTCTTTTGGCTAGCTGTTGACCTAATTCTGTAAGCACATGAAGCTATCATCTGTCTGCCTTTCTATCAATCCACGGCGCAGCTATGCTGGCC
Organism: Calycina marina; assembly: GCA_019669825.1. Classification (NCBI taxonomy): domain Eukaryota; kingdom Fungi; phylum Ascomycota; class Leotiomycetes; order Helotiales; family Pezizellaceae; genus Calycina; species Calycina marina. Next base: position 9,680 of record MU254207.1, read on the forward strand.
TTCCGATCAGCATTAGCAAGTTGCATGGCAATCTCCTGGCCTTAGCTATGAGCAAAGCTCACGATCCGACGTAACGGTTCGATCTGGATGTCTTTCCACACTACTGAGTCTTCAGTGAAGATGCGTCCCTCGGGTAGAACAGCAGTAGCTTCAACTATCGTCAAGCCAGGACCACGTTGCATGATACCGCCTAGGTGGGCCATGTGATGATGATGATGATAATTTCCGTCCTGTGAGACCTCCCGAAGGCCCGAAGGGTATAAGAACGTGCTAATCTAGCGGTTTATATACATGAATACACCAGAAAACAGACCGTGGGATAGACCAGAGGGGCCTGACAGGTGGCTATAATACAAAGAGACTACCCCCTCCGTGCAGGGTAGTTATATGAGAGATCAAGAGGAGGCTAGTCCCGAGGAATTGTTATACAAGTTATACTGAGATATTTCGACACCCGTAAGGAACTAGCTCAGGAGTCTGTTAAACTAAGGGGAGCGCCCTTGCGTGGATGAGCGGGTTCGGACGGTCTTAGGTATAAGATGATACAAGTGTTACAGCCCATTTTGCCGTAGAGTGATCTCAATGTTATATGAATCCATAAAGATATCCACACTATTTATTACATCGCTCTACTGAAAACATATCCTGTCCTCCAATAGCACCAGCAGCAGCCATAGCATCAAGCTGCCGTCCCCTCAAGCGATCAATCTCCTTCTTCAACATCACCAAAGCCGTTATCACCACCACAACAATCATCTCCCCTCCCACCTCCGCAATCTCCAACACGCCCCCATTCCCCGCATCCCTCGCCTTCGTCCCCGCCATCCTAGTCCCCTCTCCCCTCACCAACCGTGCAATCCGCTCCCCCTCTTGGTTCTCCAAGACCAACAAATTTTTCACCTCTGCACTGCGCTCTTTCCGCCCCGCATACCGCCAGCGATACTTCTCCCCCCGATAAGCGAAGCCAACACTACGCGAGACTATGCCCTGCGACTCCACGCTGAAAACTTGCGACGCGAGATCGTCGTCGGCGCCGATATGCACTTCAGGCGGCTTGCCGGAGCCGAAACGATATTTCGTTCTTGCAATACTGCTTTGTGTCTCATAATCTGCGAGCGTGAGGAAATACGAGCCACTTCGCTTCTCGGGTCGGACGGAGAGGTACTTGGAGCGGGATGTGAGTTGTGAGAGGATCGGGATGGCGAGTTGGCTGGCGGGTAAGGGCAGGGAGATGAATGATTTGCCTGTCGCTGCGATTTTCAGTGTTATCGTTGACTTGAACGAGAGGAGAGGGTTGATAGTTGATGCTATGGACTCTGCGTAGGTGGATGCTGGATAAGTGGTCGATTTGGTTCCTAGCTTCAGAAGAGGTATTGTTTGGTTGTCTTGAGTATAAGCCATTATGCATTCAATTTTGCTGCTGTTTAATGGAGGTTTAGGAAATTGTAGCCCTGAGTGGCACTTGCCATGTTGTATAAATATCTGCTGCTCTTTAATTCAGCCCTACGGTGTGGCAACATAGCCTCTCGCTTATGTTTCCAAGAAAGGGGTAACAATACGGGATCCGAAGTCTCCACTTTAAGGCTGAACAGCCTGAAAGACGGTGCAACCTTTGTCCAGGTTAGCCTTCTAGCTACTGCCGAGAAGCTCTACTCACCTGCAAATTGCAATCATCGATCATGCATTGAGCCTGGCTGCTGGTGGAGGCTGGTAAACGATACTATTGCAGTAGTCCTTTCCTGGCCGCTGTTCAAATTGGCTAAGGCGACCCTGTGGCATAGAAAATAGTATCAACTGTCACGATGTCTGGATCATCAATAGATGCAATGTCTGTTCTTCACTTGTTCTGCAATTTCCTACTAGCAGCTAGTATAGGTCTTTACGCCACACATCATCTCAAACTGTAAGTATCTTCCGCCAGGTATCCTAGTCCACCATCATTATATTCCACCGGTGTAGCAAGCCACTCCATCGTGCCTTCTTCATACGAACTATGCGTGTCCTCCTAGTTTGAAGCAGGTTCAGTGTTGTTGAATACGAAAGTCATTAAGGCAAGGACATGGTCCAGGCTTAAGTACGAATTCCCCAGCGTCTTTGATGCATGCGACGATCCAATTGTCTGCGAAAGGGGTTAGATCACGGTGAACAAGTGGCATCAGGGTAAAGTACGATCGAAGTCCTCGCAACAACGCATAGCAAGAATGTCCCACTTTCTGCCGGTGATCTTTGGAATATCTTTCAAGCTGGATGTATTCGTTGTGCAGTCTCGCAAGATCATAGCGTCCCAGGAGTGGATGGAGCAGCTCTCTGATGGGCCTTTAAAGACGCGAACATTATTGCCAGATGTTGTTAGGTATCCCCAGTCGAAGCCGCTGGAGTTAGTTCCTACAATGTTGACGTTGACTAAAGCGTCGCAGTTAGTAAAGTCTTGAGAGCCCTCAAGATACCCTCAACTGACCGATCATGGATTGAAAGTCAACCTTGTCAATGGCGTCGTTTCCGAATCCGATCAATTGACCACCAGCTTGCGCGACAAGCTTCTTTGCCTCCTCATCCACCTCAACAACCCAATCTAACTGCTTGAAGTCCTCGCCAGGCTTCTTGCTGACGACCTTGCGAACAAATGGGCTGCTGCGCTCATACTTGACGAAATTTACCGGTACCGCACCGAGAAGGCCGATATCGCGTTGTTCAATCTTAGTAGTACCGAACCACTTCTCTGGGTACTGGCGAAGCATGCGTCGTGCGGCGCCGGCCTTGTACTGTCTTCGACGAGGCATTGCAACTGACGATGAAGTTGTTGCGTAGATTGAAGATCGATTTTGCGTTATAAGAGGTTGGAGGTGAAGTTGGAAGTGTGGGCAACGTTGAAAAAGAGTTGGACACAGACAAAATAGGAAGGCACGCTAAGCAAGACAGATCCTCACCTCCTCACCCAAAGTTTCACGCCAGCCATATACAAGCGTGGAAGAATACTTTGTTTTCTGACGATGCTCAATTATGCTCAGAGTTGCTTGTCCTGCTGTATTTAGCCATAGCATTGGATGACAACTTTCCCCTTGTGGAGCCAGTACTGGAACTGTAGCCAAAGCTCTCGAAAATTCTACACATATTGCAACTTCAAAGCTTACTCTTATAAAAGTCTGTAAAACTGGTATACCATAGAACAGTTTAAATGCGCACAGCCGAACTAATCTACTGAAATTAAGTCATTATATTGAGCAACCAGGTGTATCAAATCTGTCAAGCCACATTCTGCCAATCCTACGAAGATCCCCTGACGTAGTATATATGTGAAGATACAAGATCAAAGTAACGACGTAATCATAAGCGCGATGGCGTGACTAACCCAGCTAAATCGACTATGTTGTGAGAGTTTCTGATCTATAAACATGACAGGTGAGCCACCAGCAACTGAATGTCTCTGGCTACTTGGAGCGTGCTAATACATATCGCCGATCTTCTTCGATCTCAACAGCTTCGGCGCAAGTCGTGGGCCTTTCGTATTTGTACTGTTCTCCTGAAACCCACCGAACATAGCATCAGTCATAATATCCATGGATTGCATGATAATACGCTTCGATTGCGCATTGAGACGCTCAGCTCGGACAACTGGACTTGGCTGGCACTTTATGGTTGGGTAACGTCCGTAGATAGATTGTGTCTCTTCGTCACCATGATCGTTGATGGAAAGTTCGACTGATACTGTCAAGTTGGGAAAATATATAGGCTGGATCCGGTCTCTACTTCGTCGAACTGTGGAGCATGTGTCGGTCGTGGAACGAGGTGCGAGACTGCTGTCTAGACTGAGGTACTTATCAGCGCTTATTGCATTATATAAATGAATGCAGTGAGTAAACACCGAAGACAACCATATAAACACAAAGACAATGAAGGGGTTGTGGAAAACGACAGTAACGAAGTGATTCGTAAGACTCGCAAGGAGACGAGAGAGTCGTCACGGCGTTCAGGACGACTGTGCTACATCTGCAGTTTTTTTTGTTCTCCCAGTCATGGGACCTGTCCTCGATGAATCAGGTGTTTTTTGCTTGGAGGACTTCGGTGTGCCATAATCCTTGCCAGATACGGTGCGAATTGGTGCAAGAATAAGGGGATTTTCTAGCCGATTCACAAGGTTTGATATACCTGCCAAAGTTTGACCATCTGCGTATCCAAACATGGTCGGTTGTGTTTCCTAGCCGAAAGGGTGTTTCTGATGCTAGGCGTTACTGCCACCGTAGATGGACGTGAATGTCTCTCCGTGAACACTTTCTCGACTTGCCTTGCTTTTCGAGAGGCGCTGGTTTGCTCTTTTTAGCCGGTGGGGTCACCTATATATGTGCTACCTCACGCAGGGGGGACAGAGACTGCTCACCCGGTTTGGGCTATATTGTCTGAAAGGCCCGTTTTTGAAACCTCGCGACAGTTCAGTGGCATGGCAGATCGGTGTTTGGCACTCCTTCATCCGGCGGGCTTTGTGATGGTTGATATTGATGAGGGCGTTGCAAGCTCGGCAGTGTATAAACTCCACCCAGAACTCAGTGCGTGTAAAAAGTGTACCTATTCAATTGGCCGATATCAGAAGTATCTGGCACAATAGAGCAACTAGCACAGCTTGACTACCTGCCAAGCAAGATAGCAATTGCATAAGCACATCTACTGGAGACACTGCACTCCACTCGGGTATGCTTCCTCGTATAGACCCAGTGCATACCACCTCAAGAAAATAGTGAGAAAATACAGTACTTACGAGCTTTCGGAAGGTACGAAGGGCCGATTCGAAGCTTCAACCACCTTCACCAAAGGCTTCTTCCCCCTAGGCGTTGGCGCTCGAATTGTAAATTCGTCGTACACAGTCGGATCTGCCTTGCCGCCCGAGTTTGCAAGCAACACAATACATGAAAGTACCCTTGCATATAAGCTGTCGTCCTGATCTTTCTGTGCTTTTGCCAAGCACATAGCAGCGAATGCCATAATGCTAGTCTTCCTGTAACCTCGATTGTTCGGATTCGCACCATGTTCGAGCAACAGCGTTAGTGCGTCGCGATTTCCATGGCGAACTGCAATCGCAATGGCTGAATACCCACGCTTCGCTCTCTGGTTCACATTGGACCTGCTTATCAGCTTCACCAGCTCTTTGTATGACAAACACTCAATCGGCAATCTTCGAAGCCTCGCTATCAGCTCTGTGTCGCCGTTTAAATCTAGAACATCGCAACCAATTTTCGATGGTGAATAGGATGATCTTCGGGATACAGTGAATATCGAGCGTGAGTACTCTCTCGAAAGATCCTCTCCAGAGGAGAATAGCCACTGGTTTGCCTGCTCATCCCAATGAAAACAGTCCAGCTCTTCGTATCGCTGGGAAACCATGTTTCCCATATAGTCCTTGGCAGAGAAGTCGAAGAGAAGAGAGTCTGCTATCCTGAGAACTTCGTCAAACTCAGACTGGCTATTGTCACCTCGCTCTAGCACATGTAGAAATGTTTGTCCAGAGGTATTCCGTGCATGTATGCTAGAAACGAGCTTCATCAACTGCACTACTCTGCCAAGATTCGCAGCAGCTGCCGCATGATGCAATGGTGTATTTGCAAATCGGTCGACCACCGCCACGTCAATCAGGCCTGGATCGTCGCTCATAGAACTGCGAGCAAGCGAATGTGCTTCGGAAAAGCCGCATACCTTGCATAAGACTCGCTTCTCTACATCGTTCTCGAAGAACTCACAACAGGGCCGTGTTCGCAGGGAAATAGCATCCTCATCGGTTGACGAGTTCGCACTTTTGGAAAAATGAGACTCATCGATGAGCTCGTCCCATGTTCGGTATTCTTCTCGGGTCAGACTCATGTCACAGCCTCTGGTTGAACCACCCTCAGAAGCCGTCGAAAAACTCATCGCATCCAATAGACTTGATCTCCATGAGTTTGTTGTCGAGATCACCGATTCAATATGGCTTAGACAATGCGAAATCTTTGAGTGGATTGATGCTGGAACTCTCCGCATAGTCTCTGACGTGCGTCGAGTTAACGAATGAGCCATGTCCTTGAATTGTCCTCTGCGACCCAAGGCCTGGATTCCTGACGGGCCCATTACATCCAGTACCACCCGGGTATCTGGTGAATGTGATACCTGCGTTGGAGAAGCAACGGCTGAAGCGTTCTCATCCGTACGACCTTGCACTAATCCGTCCGACGTAGGTGGTGGAGATATATATGACTCCACTGGAGAGCCAATGCCAAGCCCATCAGAAGGTGAAGCATCTGCTTCTTCTCCAGTTTGTGGGCTTTGGACTTGAACAGGTACAATATTCCGGGAAATGTTGGCATCCGGTGAGAGATTCATCTCAAGTGCTTTGAAAGAGCTGAGAGTAAATTGCTGTGGCGAGCCAGCAGTATTTTCCTCGCCATAGTAGCGAGATGGGTCGTAGTGTGGTGAGGGCGACTGTACGACCAGATGATGCTTCTCGTTGTCTGGTTTAGAAGTAGAAACGGGAACAGGAATGGAGGTGGTTCGCGATGAGCTCCATTTGGTCACTCTATTCTGTCTTCCACGCTTCAGCTGAGCCAGGCGATTCACCATCTGATCTTTCTCTGAGGGTCGATGCTGACGCCATTCTTTGACATTGTTAGGAAGTAACAGGCTAAGTTGAGCCTGTATGCTTCTGACGCTATGAACAGGTAAGAGGAGTAAGCGTAAGATAGGTAAGAACTTTACAACAAACCTTGGATTGAACTTCTCATCCTGGAGTATTCGCTGAATATCTGGGATTGCGATGTCGGTCAAGAGATATAGGCGTCCAAGTTTACGCTTTCGGGAGGAGGTCCAATCAAGTTTGGGCCGTCCTCCTGTATTAACTTGGTGGTTAGGAGCCATTTTGATTCGACAGATCCAAATACAGACGTGTGTCTTATAGTGACCAACTCAACGGTCTCTCACGTCCATTTCAGCACGTGTGCTTTGCATGCTTGACGGTCGGAACCTCTAATTTATGTCCAGTATTTGACTAGTATAGTAGAGCAAACGGGCAATAGGCAGAGATTTCGATGATAGGTAGGATGGTGCCGCAAGGGAAATTTGAAGATGGTCTTGGAGTCAGGACGACGAACTCGAAGACGGTATGGGGAGAGCGAGCCACTTGTTATGTCTAGAAAGAAGTGGAGTAGCCAGTATTTGCACGCTCGTAGAGCCAGTAAGACGTGACGGAAAATGTGGATAGCAATAACTACCAAGGTTGATGCAAGCCCGCTGCTATGCTGTGCCGCTCAAACAGGTCAGGCGCCAGTGAGGCGCTATAGTATATGCTGTAAGCTCTACAGTGATACCAGGTACTACTTGTAGCTATTCGGAAGAAAATTTAAGAGTCCTGCTCAACTCAACAAGACATCGAAGGCAGAAAGCCATCTTTCAGGGGATAGTAGGTGATAGTAACTTACCTTTCTTGTTATTGTAGGGCCATTGTGTAATGTCAGTCCTCTTGCTGATTGCTATGGGGCTCGGCTAATGCTTCTCTGTTCTCCTTCTACGTTGCTACGTCGTTCTCCACGTGTTGATTGGAATCTGTACGAAAATGGCATACTCTGACATGCATGGAAGACGTTGATAGATGGCTTTGGGTACGGGGTAAACAAGTCAGGCGTAAACAAGTCATCGGCTTCGAAGCTATCTGGGCAAGAAGTTGTTCACTAGATACTGCCTCCTGCATCTGTTCTCAGCCCTACATATTCCATAATGGCACTTTGCATTGAAGTCTTGACGATAAACAATCTTGAAGTCAAGTTGTTACAGAGTCTGCATTACGAAGCCTAGACTCCCAAGAATTCCGCTCTAATGGGCTGGAGAATTACAACTTACAAGCATCGCGAGCAGTACTTTGCTGTGTCTAATTGGTCTTCCAGAAACAATTATCGCATATCCAATGTAAATTGCATTGTAGCAGCCCGTCCACTGCTGAGATCAAATGGTGCAAGTACTGGGAAGTATGGGTTTATCTTCTCGTCCTGCTCAAAAAAACTGGGGTAATGTTAGGCTGCAACGAACATTTGATGATGAAGCTGGTGATACATTTCTTTAGTTTGACATTCGAGGTGCGTACGGCCTATGGCACTTCAATTGACTGGATCAGGCACACTGACAACAGGTATGCTCTTCCATTTTAGCGGGCTGGGAGACATGTTACGAGAGACGTTCATTCCCCATAGGAATAAGAGCAGGTATATGTAACGAACCGAAGTAGAGTAGTTGCATCGGTTGCCAACTGGACCAAAAGGCCACTAGAATTAGGCATGCACCTAATGAATGAATGAATGAAATTGTATTAAGGGTCTTACAGAGAATCTGTGTGCGCTGATCATGACTAATCTCGAGCCCTAATGGTCCGAGGCTCTAAGTGTACCCAGGGAAAAGCCGCCTGGCAGGCAGTAAAAACCCTTCGTTGTTCTATCTAAAAGCCCGGAATTGACTCTCTGGCTGGAGCCTCTGTTGGGGAAGAGTGAACGAACTGCGCGCGGGAACAGAGTTATGTGGTGGTGGTAGCGGTGAGTGATGTGGTCGCTACAGCTGGTCGTTGGAGCTGTAGCGCCAGGCGATACTCTCGTAGCCGTCCCGTGGCTAGAAGCCACTTGATGATGCTGAGGCATCGTTTGGGATCTTGCGTGCCGTCCCCCACTGCAGGCCGACTTTCAGTGTTCGCTGGTGAACAACCTCGCGTAGCTGAAAGCTTTTCCATCATTCTTCCGATTTCTTCTTCGCGGTGGCGCCCTCTGTCCACATCGCCCAGTGTCTCATGGGGTCTGCCAGTGGGGTTTCGCGCCCTTGTCTTCCTCCTTTCGCCTTTGCAATCAACTTCTTGATCCTGCCCCACGTCTCGGGCCAATTGCCGCCCTCCCTTGTTGCTCTGGGTGTTCGCCGGTGTGGCAAAGGTAGACGCGGCGTATGTTAGTACGCTCCGGATGATCGAGACGTAGACGTCTCTAGCCTTGAGAAGCGAGAGTCCCCATGTCTTTGCCGCGATCCGTGTTAGAACGAACCCCTGTGTCTTCAGCTTGGCCAGGATGTGGTTCTTGTTCTTGTGGGCTGTGAAGTTGAGCTTCCAGTCCAAGTGAACGCCCAGGAATCTGGTCTCCTCTACCGGCTTGATCACGTCATTGTCAAGAGTCAAGGTCTGGCTGTTGCCGGCCCTGGTCTTGACGAAGTGTATCAGCTTGCTCTTCTGAGGCTCGAACATCATGCCGCGTTCCTTTGCCCAGCTTTTGCACACTTCCCATCCCTTCTTTAAGGCCGTGCAGCAGTCCTCCATCCTTTTCCCGACGGCTAGAAGATTCGTGTCGTCTGCAAACCCCACTGTTCCTGTCCCGCCGACATCTCTCAGCTTCTGAAAGAGCGGAGTGGTGTAGAGGATGAACAAAAGGGGGGATAAGGGTGAGCCTTGTGGCACGCCGGACGGCACCCCTATAGGATCCGACTCCCAGTCATTGGAATTCAGGGTGGCTGTTCGATCCGTTAGGAACGATGCCACCCATCGGGTTACCCACGTCGGCTATCCCTGGTCTTCTAGGGTTGCGAGCAACCATCCGTGGTGGACACGGTCGAAAGCATCTTTAAGATCCAGTTGGAGCATCGAGCAAGCGAGCTTCTTTTCCCACGGCGCCCGTACCGTCTCCGTGGCGAATCTGGCCGCCAGTTCTGTTGACCTCCCCGCCCTGTTTCCCATCTGTTCAGGGGGAGTATATCCGCTTTCTCTGCCATCTGTGTCATCTTCCTCGTCACGATAGCTTCCACAACTTTCCCCACGCAACTCAGAAGAGAGGTAGGTCTCCACCCGCCTGGTGAGCTGAGCTGGTGTTTCGTTTTTCCTGGTTTCCGGAGCACTACTACTCTAGCTTTCTCGAAAGCGTCGGGATAATGTCCGAGAGCCAGGTTAGCTATGGCAACTCTCCGAATTCCTTCGATCAGTGGAGGGCCACAAGGGTGGAGGAGCCCATTGGGCAATCCGTCGGTGCCTGACGCTTTCCACGGGCCTGGTCGGCATAGGGCTGCCTCCACGTCCTGGATCGTCACCTCTGGCATTTCTCCTCTCATCTATCCGGGCGTGGAGCTCGGCCTCAGGGCGTTTTCCGGTTACGTTTCCGAGAAGAATCTCTCCGAGAGGGCGCATACTTTTTCCCCTTGAAAGGATTCAGAACAAGAGCTCACGTCAGTGAAGCATTGCATCACATGTTTACATGCTGACGTAACGAATCAGAGCCACATGAGTGCGATGCTTCCCCGCGGTTTGTGTAACTGCAAAGGGAAAGCAATTGTATCCCTATTGTTTTTTCCAAAAATTAAATCAATGGGAGTTTTTTATGACATTCTTCTCCTTGGAACCTACGTTTAGTCACATCTACACATTGTTGGAGTTGCTTGGTTGAGAGTTGAAACGGACAGGAGGGATACGGCGCATGACAAGGCCCACCATGTATACCATTCTGGAAGTGCCTGGGAAAGGGAGGGCCTTGTGACAACAAAAGCTATCCCAAAGGGCACACGAATTCTTTGTGAAAAGTCCATCATCTTTACGCCTCAGTATGTTACAGGCCCGCAGCTACAGAAACCAATATGCCAGCAAGTTGAGGCTCTCAACAAACATCAACAGGAAGCTTTCCTCACCTTGCACAACATTCACCCGTTCAACGATCCTGCTGAGCAGTACCTTGGGATGGCTCAAACCCATTGCTTTCAAATTTTGACTGATGGCATCGATGGAGGAGTCTTCCTGGAAGCATCCCTCATTGACCACGCGTGCAACAATAACTCACAAAGGAGCTGGGATGAGAGAATCAAGAAGCATGCAGTTCGCGCATTGAAGTACATTGAAGAAGGTGAAGAGATCACCATCCGCTAACTGGAACTTGATAAAAGCCGAAAAGAGATACAAGAGGCCCTTCTGGCGAAGTTTGGTTTCGAGTGCTCGTGCCGTCTCTGCTCGCTACCGCTAAAGCAAGGCCAGGAAAGTGATCAGAGGCTGAAAAAGGTTCACCATTTGGAGAGACTTATCAGCCAAGTTGCCTTGAAGGAATTCTGTCATCTCCACTACAGACTCTCCGCTGGATTGACCAGCATGCTCAGCTATATGATGAACAAGGACCAGGCGACGCTATCTTGAGCTGGGTCTTCTTCAACGCCGCTCAGATCGCGATCGCCAATGGCGATTTGGCCAGAGGTCGTATTTTTGCAGAGATGGCGTTAACCAGGTGGCGGACGAGCTATGGCAGTGATTGCAAGTCAGTGGGTCAGTACGGAGATGTCGCAAAGGATCTCTCAAAGCTCCACCTACACGGAATGTCGAAGAATTGGCAAACAGCACTGGATGATGTGCCTTATGGACTCGAGCCTGGAGAATTCGAAGACTGGCTTTGGAGAAGAGATAAATCAAAAGTTCCACAGTCTCCAATACAGCCTGCCAATCTTCGGATCAGAGCAATCTTCCCTGGGTTTGATGGTCTTCCAAGCGATAACTTCACTGATCTTGAATCTCACAAGATACGACACTGGTGTTTCTTAGCTGAGATTGTAGATGTGATCGATGTGCTTCTTCGTCTGCAGTTTGACATAAGGGATATCGACGGCAATACAGTCCCACTATACTTCTATACCGATAAACGGGGACGGGATAAGGAACTAGACAACCGACTGGTCAAAAATGGCCATACAGTCGCGATTTTCTACGTTCGGCGCCATGCATTTGCCTATGATAAGCCAGGTATCCACCATGAGGATCCTAAATTGATGAAGGCATCACTTCCAAGACCTGCTGCCCAACTTGATCGAATTTGCTAACACGATGTAACACAGATATTTCCAATTTCGCTACAAGGGCTACTGGAGCTAAGCGACCAAGTCCAAAAATACTCTATAGAAATACTCTATAGAGCGTTATGGACTTCTAGCATGCCATGGGTATGATAAGAGAAGAGCTGGTCTACGGAAATGCACCAGGTGCTCGTTCTTCTGGTATTGTGCCAAAGTAAGACCGCGACCCATGCAAAGCATAGATTCAGGTGCTAATATGAGTGGGTGCATCAAGAAGTGCCAGACCAATGGTTGGAACGAAGGTCAACACAATATCAGTTGCAAACTCCTCAAAGACTCCAATTTGCAAGGAATTTTCAACTGTCAGTGGGTCCTCTTTGAAAAGAGGGTTCAGTAAAGTGAACTAGAAGTTTATTCGCGAATTCTGCCAGTGATTACTTTTCAATGATCAACGATTTGCGATTGACACATTTTGTTCACTAGTACTGTGAGGGTTAGAACCCACTTAGGTGCTCGGGCCAAGGCCCTCGCTAAGCAGTGCTGTCAAGCGGATGAACGCCAAGAACGCCAAGAACGCCAG
>MU254208.1:0-22048 GCA_019669825.1 Calycina marina
CCTGCCAGGCGACTTTTCCCTGGGTACACTTAGAGCCTCGGACCATTAGGGTTCGAGATTAGTCATGATCAGCGCACACAGATTCTCCGTAAGACCCTTAATACAATTTCATTCATTCATTCACACACACATTTATTTCCTGTACACCTCCACCTCCCCGTCCGCTCCTTATATCTACAACAGCACTAATCGTTTTACCCAATATTTCATCTTTGCTTGTACGTTCATCGGTCTTTCGACAATGAATGGGTCCAATGGAGAGATCGAGAATGTGCATAGTGTTCTCGATATAACCCACGTTCATCAACCAAGACATCTTTTCTCCAAGATGAACAAGCTTTACAAGATGTCAATCTTCCAGGAATAGCGGCCCGGGTGCCAAGAAGAATGGAAGCTCATTTACCCCCACAGTTGGGACTCGCTTCTACGCAGTGTTCTGTTTACATTCCTTACAAGAAAAATGTTTGTTATCGCGTCCAATTCTCTTTTCACATGAAACCGTTTCCATCTCCTCATTCTGCCGTGTGTTCCACAAGCACTTTCTCCTTCACAAATTTCGGTGATTTCAGCCAAGAGACACTCACTATCATTACTGTATCCTTCATTGGTCTCGACAGTACCGAACTTAAGATGCCTTGGCTATCCCGCTCAAGTTTTCAGGAGCGATCGATGGGATCATCCACGATGGCGGTGATGGACAAGATGTCGGCGCACGTGGATTGCAGCGTGCGATTCTTGCCTTCCATGATGGACGTCTCCTGTGGCACCCACCCTATGATCCAACGCCAATCCACCATTGCTGTCATGATGATGGATATGCGCAACATGATGTCCAATATGCCGCGCTGCATGCCGGAAATGATGCGTTCTATGTTCATGACAAAAGGTCGGCTGACGATAAGCAACCTGAACGCAGTAAATTGTATGGAAACATCTTTGCATATCATGATTGGCATCTTGCAGATTTGCATCATTGCTATGATGGTCCCGGCAATGATGATGCTTTCTGGAATTACAATGGTGCCGTTGGTGATGCTGTTTTGTATGGTATGCTTCGCACTTTGCATCCCGCTCAATGGGACTAGAAAACCCATGATGCACTGTGAATTTTGTCGTGAGGTTATGATAGCCATGGCTGAGGAGAGTTTCTTCTACATCAACGGCTCCATGACCAGGTCACTCGGCATACTCCTCGCTCCCATGTGGTGTATTAGTAACCTGAAGAGATCAGAGTGCTCGCCGTATGCAACACCACTTGAACAGATTATCTCGGAGTTTCCCTCGCCCGATTACTGGTATCCACAACCGCACAAACGGTCCAATCCTCGACATGATGATGCCAACAGTGATGTCCATGCTCGGCATGCAAAACCCTTGCTCTCAGTCACTCTATACACAGCTTCATTCGGCCCTGATCTCACCATCTTGCCACAAAGTCGTCGTGATTTCCCACTGTACCGGTGCAGCAATGCTGTTCCAAACGCCCCGCCACCTCATCTTCTGCTTACGTGATGACGCAAACCGGCAGCATTCTCGAAATTTCACCCGTCGTCGAAGTGTCCATGGCTGAAAAGAGAGAGTTCACTGCCATGAGTATGGGTATGATATTGGGCTCTGGAATGAAGAGAATGAGTCCTGGTCGCATGCCATCCTATTACGAAGAGATGACGTCCGCCTCCGCCCATGGCATTGGAGAATCCACTCTTCATCCTGCCAAAGTTGTCGCTGGTAAATATCGCAAAATGGTCAATGGTGATTGCAAAGAGAAGGCAAGTAATGGCGAGAAGACCAAGACGAACGGCAAGACGATGACGCAGATGGATAGTGTTGCGATGGCAAGAATGATGGCCAAGCAGTGTGAGGGGAAGAGCGTCAGGGAGCTTAGTCGCCTGTGGCAGTACTTGCATGAGCGCAAGCCTAGTCCATTGGGAGAGAGGTTGATACGCATTGACAGGATGACGGATTGACCGCTGTTGATGATCTGGGGTGGTATGAGGGTATCGAGTTTAAAGTGGGAGAAGTTAAGCGTGAAGAGAAGGGAGAGTGGGAGGGGATTAGGTATTTTGTGGAAAAGATGAGGATGGAAAACGACAAGGAGAAGAGCTTGAAGAAGAGTGCGATTGATATGTTGGCTGCCGTTGGTTGTTGGTTGTAAGATAGCAAGCCAAGTCAATGTATGGGTATGGGTTTCTCAATCGTTCGTGTTGGTAGCGGTTTTAGTACTTCATATCCAACTTCGCTGCTCACTGTAGTCTCTGATCTCGATGCTTGAATCCAATGTAGCCTTCTTATCATGATGGGATCTTGAGGTTTGCGACTTCTGTTTCTCGTCACTGTTTGAGACAATCGCTAGTTCCTTGAGGTTAGATTCAACCCCAAACATTTTCTGCTTGTCTGCTTGTCTGCTTTTTCCCAGAGTATCAGTGCGCTCAAGATGATCCACTCACTTAATATCTGCACAGGAATTACAACAAACAATTCTCACTCATGAGCATAATACCAAGACTATAGAAGTCATGGAAGCTCTCTATTTGGCGATGACGGCTTGAGAGGTCAAACTTCAATAGCTCAAAAGGTACGGGTTCTGAGATTCAATTAAGAAGTGCATAGGGAACCAGCTTACTACAGGTTCCCTCCCTATTTAACTATATGTCTGAGATGCACCAAATATTCCAGAGAAAAAGTCTTTTGACAAATACAAAGGAAAAGCGTAGAACGGTATAGAATAGAAGGTCCTGGAAGAAGCCACTCTGACTTTCTTGGCCTAGTCGTCAGTGCTTAGCGAGCCCCTTAGCCCGAGCATCCACACGGGTTCCAACCCTCACATATAGGTCTTCTCTTGAGGGGTTGCTGATATGACTGAAAACTCCGAATACGCAAGAATTCAAAGCTATTGTAGAAAGAAACGGGACATTCACCCAACCTCAAAATAGAAAAGCTGGTTATCTTTTGACAAATTCAAGAGCGGTGAAATATCAGATGTCACGATACAAACCAAGAACATTTTGGCTGGCACCCTGCATTGCTGTCTGATCTACATCGCTTCATCAACGACGAGCCGATTGTTAAAAGGCTACAGCTCGACCCTCTCCTCTCGGTATTCCTCCAGCTGGATCTCCCACATCGTCCCTACCAAGCCATCCGCCTTCACCTCCACCCAGCCCCCCTCCCCTGCCTATTCGTGATGACAGACTCAGTTCAACTTGCACGACGTGGGAGTAGGGTTGGCATACTGTTCACCGTTAGCTCTTCTCTCCAACCGTCTCGGTTTCCACCCATAACAAACACTTACATATGATCCAGTGCTGATCTGGGACAGCCTGCCAATAGTGCAAGCGTAGGCAGCATCGGAACTGCTTCCGCAGTCGATCTTGCGAGCCTCTGGCGCATGGGTGGCCGGGAGAGCAGCATTGAGAGCTACTGTGCAGAGCATGCTGAGCACGTGGATGAATTGCGTATTGGACGTGTGAGGCTCGTAAGAACCGGTTTGCGTTGAGTGCTTGCTCGATGATGTGATGGGGCTTCCAAATGAGCAAGGGGGGAAGCAGTATTTATACTTGCTGCGGTGTCCCCAAATTCTTTGTCCTGTATTGTGGCTCCCAATTACCCCGGAATGTCTTGGTGCTTACTTAACTGTCGTGGTCAAGGCTCGTCTCAACAGCAACAGTATTCGATACCAAGCAAACAATCTGCTATGCCAATTTCAAGATAGGTATATCTTACAACTTGGTAGCCGCCTCCTGCAGCTATCCTCGGTCCGAACAACCATACAGAACACCGTAGAGGCTGAAAAGCGTGATATTGCACTACTGGCAGAAGTTAGATCGGCCGAAACTCGGCCAACTTAACGTGGTATCCCACAAGTGCTTGGACTTCAGAAATACGATATTGCGCATTTGAACGACTCTAGCTCGCGATTTGCGGCCAAGGCAAACCTCTCTTTCTGAAATAAAAGAAGCATGAAATGGGCTGCGGCCATGCCAGAGAGAGACGCAGGGTAACACATTGTGCAGCACCTAGTCGACATGAACTCTGTCTCTCATTTATATTTTTGAGAAAATTAGCCCGGGCGAATGATCGCTGAATCGTCCCCTGTAAGCTTTTGAGACAATGCTTCGTGACTCTCTCATGCTCGCTAGGAACCGGAAAGGGGATCCGTTACAAATGCTCAGCCCAATAATGCTAAAGTGAGAGGGAAATCTATTTTCAGTAGTACAGTACACTTACAATGCAAACAAGCACATCCTACATGAAGCTGATGCCAACTCCAAACTGCAGCCCTTTTCGACCGACCTCTCCTCTTCTTACGACAAGCGGCAGACTGAAGTTCAACTCGAACCTCGCTACTGGATGCGCATATACTACTCCTACACCTGCGCTCAGACTTGGTATGCCATCAACGAGTTGGGCAAGGGAGCCGTAGAAGTCCTTCTGCGCTTCCGTACTATTCTCAGATCGGCCTTTTCCTTCGCTGTCCTTCAACGCTAGCAACCGGCCAGCATTGGCGAACACTTGAAGACGTAGCGGTGTATCTTTCGAGACTCTCGGGAATGGAAACAGGAGGTTCGTCGATGCAGCAGCATAGATATCTCCCCCAACTGCATCTTGTCCATTATGTGGCCCTAGGCCCGAAGTTGCGAATCCCCTAACATCCGTCGGTCCACCAAGCTGAAATCTATCGTTGATCCGTGATGGTTTCGACATTGTATTGAAGCTCACCGGAAGGGGATATAAAAATCCCATTCGCAGACTACTCGATAGCGAAACTCCAGACTCGCCTTCAATGCCGGGTATTGGAATCGATATGGCGCCAATTGTTTCCATTTCCGACTTCCAGAACGCAACATCACCTTGCAATGGTCCCCATCCCGCGATCTCAGAGACTGTCTTCAAGAGGTACCCTTTTGTAGGCAAGAACGGGTTATTCCGCTGATCAGACACCCATTCATGTGATATACTGCTTTTCACGCTGTCCCCTGCATCTCCTCTCACTATAGGTGAAGCATTTGATGCCAAGCCTGTAATTTGTCGGCATACGCACGTATAACCCACTTTATGTCTCGTTCCCAGCGGTGAAGCCCAGGAGTACTTGATACCGCCTCCTTTAAGTATCTCTTCATGACTTGCCCAGAATTTGCTTGTTGTACTTGATAGAACATCGACGCTCAACCTCTTGTCTGGGTCTGAAAGGATCGGTGTATCGAAAATAGCTTGGTATGCAGATCGAGTCCTTGTTCCCATAGAAGTATAGAGATCAAGGGCCTCGGCGCCACCAAACAGATTCCGTAGTTTGACATTTGCGTATGCTGAACCTTCGACATTTCCTACATCTGTCCCACTCTTGACCATTAACCTGCCTCGTTCTCGAGCATTGATGTAAATATCGATATCCGAGGGTGTAGAAGTTGGATTTGTCGGGTCAGGCCGACCGATGAACGTTGATATGGGTTCATGGAAGATTTCTGTCACCCATCAGCGCATGTCCAGGACTCCAGAGATCAGAAACTCGTACCGAATCGCTGCAACTTCGTCGCAGCCGTGCCGACTTGATGCAAAGCTTCTGACAATGTATAAGGTCGATCGCGGTTGGCACTGAGCAGCGGGTCGAATACCTTGTCCAGGAATGACCTCCTCGTGTAGGTTCCTCCTATAAGGTTGATCGAGTTTATGGTCACCGGCAGACTTGAATTGGTCCCAATCTTCTACGAATCAGCTCATACTTCCAGACACCCCTAATTGACTGACCAGTTCTCCCAGTCTCTTCTCTGCTCTTCTCGCCTGCGTTCGGAATCTCTCCTCGGCCTCCTTGTCGCGCGCAGCAGCCTTTTCATGATCAACCTGCCGGCTGAGACTCTCAAAGAGCTAGTAAACTCATTAGCTATCGGTCATTAATAGCCACGAACTCCCTGTAACTCACATCTGGCTCTCCTATATCCGTAGACGAAACCATTGCCAGTATAATACAACCACATTGCGCGTAAGACTCTATGCTCAGCCTTGTGTCTCGAGCATTATAGCACATGACATAAATGACACAAGGCTGAGCTTCCATGATGCCAGCGCAATTCGGAGGGGTGTCCTACAAGCTTGTACATACTTCCAGAACAAACGACAACTTCTTCTTTGGTGCTACGACACCTAAACACTGTATCGAAGGGAACTCATTAGCAGTCTAACCATAAATAATTCACGTTAATCACCATACAACCGCTGACGCTTTCATTATGGCGACCCGAGCTGCTAACAAGCGGGCAAGTTCTCCTTTCAGAACAAATTTTCTTATATACAGACTGGGTAGAAGATCGTATATTAACAATGCGTAACAGTTGACCCGAGAATACCAAACCATCTCCAAGAACCCTCCACCATTCATTGTTGCGCACCCCTCCGAATCTAACATCTTAGAGTATGTCCACCACCTACTAACAAAGAGTATACTAACAGCTAGCAGGTGGCACTACATCCTCACCGGTCCTCCGGACACACCCTATCACAATGGACAGTACTGGGGTACCCTCATATTTCCTGCCGACTATCCCTTCGCTCCTCCAGCAATCCGCATGCACACACCCAGCGGACGATTCTCTCCTTCAACTCGTCTCTGTCTCTCCATCTCTGACTTCCACCCAAAATCATACAATCCTGCCTGGGAAGTCTCCACGATTCTCATTGGTCTGCTGTCATTCATGACTTCGGAAGAGATGACTACTGGGTCAGTCGGTGCCACAGAAGCAGAGCGGAAGAAGTTTGCGGCGAGGAGTAGATGGTGGAATTCAACTGGGGGCGGTAGTTGGAAGGCCGATGGCAAATTTCAGAAGGGAAATATTAAGGCGGGTGATGGAGGTGCGAAGTTCAGAGCAGAGTGGCTAGAACTGGAGGAGGAGAATTGGAAGATAATGAAGGAGGACCGCATCGATCCATATACGGGGAATGCTGCACCCGAATCTGGAGCTGCAACGGCTTGTGCACCGGGTATGGGCTTAACAAGACCGAGTGGAAGTCAAGCTATCGCTGAGACTGTGCGGGAGGGAGGTGCAGTTGTGGTTGGAGAAGGAAGTTGGCTGAGGAGGAACAAGCTGTTGATCGCTGGAGTAGTCATCTTCATCTACGTTGCCATCGCAAGAATGTTTGGAGATGGGTCCGGTTCAGAGTTGCAGTAGAGGCATCGGTTGGTTAAAGTTATGTATAAAGTGCTTCGGATCATGGGGAGTTGGGGGTTTATGGATCGATGACAGGGCATCTTCATCGCCTCAAATGGATAGTATGGCGTCTGGTGTCTTAACAAGGCGAGATACGATAGCCGCTCACTTCATCCAGGTCCTTTAGCTGATCAATGATATCAATGGCGAAGACATCGTTTCGATCTCCAACATCTTAATCATAGGAATACATCAGACATGTCTGCGAACTACTGGATTTTTAATGTACCAAGTCCCTAGCTCAGCTGGTAAAGTCGAACTCCTACCCCCATGTCGGTGCCAGCTGTAAACGACAGCCAGTCTCTCCGAGACTGTGGAAGTTAGCTGAGCATATTTACTTCTGCTGAGGGACTTCAAACAGTATCTAGGGGCCCTTCGAGCTTGGAGCTCCCGCATCGACAAACTTTCGCACCTTTACGCTAGCGAGCTACACCATTTTAACCGTCTATCAGTACCTGCCACGTCGCAAACACAGTGTGTGATAGCAGTGCTTCAACTCGATTTGTACAGCAGTTTGAACGATTCCAGCTCCGAACTAAAGTTTTCACCTAACTCTTGGCATTGCATAACTACGACTACGAATATACAGAAGGAGGAAGATACAGCGGATATCAGTTTAATAGTAGTTCTCATTCAGTTCCTTACAGTTCTGTAGGTGCGAATCCCTGATACACTGCTCTATGTAATAGAGATGACGAGGAATTTTACTTCTTCGAATCCCTTCGGCATATTCGATACGGTCGTCGCCGTTAAATGATCTCTATTCTACAAATTCGCACCTGTTGCTCGTTGGGTACGAAGGGCCCCTTTTTCTGAGTTTCCGGTGATTTAGGGTTAGCTGTTGCGATACTGGCGCCTAGCTACATGTTCAGACTCGACTACAACCTTTCGTCTCGTCAATTAAGTTACAATACGTTCTGACAGAAATCCAACCTTAGACCTGAGGTGCTGAGGTATGAAGATGTAAAGAAGACATGTTGATTTCGAGAGACATATGATTAAGGTGTACACAAATAACTCGTTTCCCCAGAGCTGAATTAAGGGGCATCCTGAGCTACGCTCTTGGTTGTGTACTTTGGCACTTGTGTCACTGCTCTATCTCTGGTACCAGCTAGGTTTTGATACAGTTTACCTACTAGACGGCACACTAGAAGCAATCGTCCGGCTGGTTGTTATCACATAATATGCATGCTTTAAGTGTTGGGCCAAATGAATATGTGCGGAGGGTATACCTAGTGGAAGGTACTAGGAGGGAGATAAAAGGAGAGTATACTACCTGAGGGATAGGCATTTGGCCTCATGGGGCAAGAATGCCTACAGTGTTACATATCTCCATGCTGATACAACACTCAAATCGTTCAATGACAAGTCTAATGATTCTCATGTAGCATCATTTTCTACTCTACGCTATGCTACACCACTTGGTAGCCCAAATGGTTGATATGGTAGGGAGGACGCCAAGCTCGCCAAACACTTACCGTTGCAACACGGCAACGGCAATGAACATTACTTTTCAATGATGTGAACACAATTCGTCTGCATACCCATCCACAAATTAACACTATAAACTGTTCCATATTATTCATAAGAATGGGTGGTACGAAATTAACATCATTTCCAACCCTAACTTTCCATCCGAGCTTGTGACCCTCAATAGACATGATGAAGCTCTTCACTACTCATATTCTCTTCGCTCTTGCTACTGATACGTTGGCACTGGAGCAGAAACCTATCACAAGCCCCCAAGGTCCTCTGCCTGAACAACAATCAATTGGATTTGGAACATGGCGTCTGGCAATGTCCCCTGAAAACACAACTGAGGCTGTATCTCTGGCCATCCAAGCCGGCTATCGTCAGATTGACGGTGCTGCGAATTCTAAGAATTAAACTACAACTCGACGACGTATAACAATAATAATCTTTTTTTCTGGCTTGAATGGCTCAGCAATGGTCAAACCACGGATTAGCTAAGATCTTGCAGGCTTCACCCCAACAGCCCGAACCAGCTTTGAAGATGGTGAGCTTAGAATTCTGTATCAATTCAAACCATGTACCATGAATTTCAACCTGGATGGACACTCGAGCAGCCCTTACTCTGGCTATGGTGTGTAACAGGAAGTGGCTGATAATTGCACGCTGAATTTCTACGCTGATACTTGGTCGCTAAGCAAAGGGTACATCTGCCGTTCAGATGTAATTTCATTGTCTCATAAGCTTTTATACACTATCTGGAACCCAATAGATCCCCCAAGAAGCGAACGTAGAATATGCCAGCAATGTCTGCTTTGAAGGTCTTGGCCAGGAGGATACGCACTACACGTATGTGACCAGGCCTTAACACTTGATAGCAAAGCTTCATGACAACTCTGAAGGTGCCTCAATGTACAAAAGATACATCGTCCTAAGCAACATCTGGCTCATACCTACTCGGTTCGAGTAGCATTTAGTACACACGCAGTATCGGAAAGTTCTTTCATGGTGTCCATGGCTGCGGTGCTAGCCAGTAGAACGCAGTCTCGAACTTGATGGCTCACAAATCCCAACGACAGAACACTGGTATGTACCAACAACAAATCTGTACCAATAAGATTGTCCTATGTCCTACAGAGAGCAGCTGAGGAGGCATCAGCATGAAGTATTCACGCGGATGACTTGGAGGCAGGTATCCAAATATATTGCATCTGTGGAGCAATTAGGGAGCGGGCCGAAGCGGCCAGGCAGCGTGATTGGGATTTGGCGGTGTGCTGATGGAGCTACAGGGTCAAGATGATGATGGGGAAACCCATTGAGAGAGAGAGCTACGGGTTAAAACAAAAGGATAATGGGGTAACTCCTAGAGAGAGAGAGAGTAACATGAATTCCAGATTGAGACTTGTAGCAGCAAATCCAGAGCCGAGGGTAGAACATAACATGGAAGATAGCAAGCTGTGTAGGAGTAGGGTACTTGTGCAGCACTGCGTTACGTCTGACTTGATTGGCAACGCACTCATGATCTGGCAACGGGCAAGTTGGATGGCCACACGCAGACATGCTCAGGACTGCTGGGGTTTCATTGGGTTTCTGTTGTCATCAGTGGATTGGCTGAGATTCCAGGGCAATAGACGCTTCACATGCAAATAATGTTTGACAGTCCAGTCTCCATCATGTGCCAACAATGACCTGTCTCCTCGTGCGATTTGGTTGTTATAACGGCGAACCTCCCAACGGGACTGTTGTTCTTTTGTTCCTTTGTTCCTTTGCTCTTTTGCGCTTTTGCTTTTTTGTTCCCAAGCAAGTGCCGCTCAACAACTCACTGCCAAACGTACATCCCTAGTCTCTCACTGCGTGTTACAGACTCAACTGCCATTTGCTGGCGCCTTCTTCAGACGACGCATCTCATTACTGCAGGTGGCAGGCTGGCAGCTTTGCAGCGCATTTTCATGCGGCAGTAGCGGTCTGCAGAATCCAAATCCAGACCATCGGATTCTCCTTCGAGAAACTCAACCACCAGATCGAGACGCAACACTGCCACGAGTTACCACAACAACTACCTCCAACAGCTGCACAGCTTCTATCTAGGAAGAAATACTTCCATTTCGCCTGATATCTCTTTACATCTCTCCGCCTCGTCTCAAGAGTGGATGAAACCGCGCCCACTAGTCGTCTCCGCTCTAAGATAACCTCCCGACGCAGTGGGGGTTCAAGACTGACACCGCTTGTCCCACGAGCCATAGGGAGATTCTCATCTTCTTGCTCTGCCAGCAAATAAAGTCGGTCAAGACTCAAACTGTCTAGCTTCACCCAACAAGGAGTCTCGCCAGTCTTCGGAAAAGTCCCCGGCCTGGTAAACAATAGTTACATCCATTAGTTGACCAGCTATCATTCGCAGAGACACCCCATTCAAAACATATCCAAGATCCACCAGTCAACAACAAACAGGTCTATCCTCCCCTCCCCCCGGACGCCCTTTGACACACAACTGGCAAGATTATTTTCTGTAGTGAAACATCCCAATCAGAATCACCACGTCACAATCTTCGTCCCATCAGCCAATAGTCTTTACACTACATATTTACCTACAAGCTTGCTGTGCAAGATGGTCCCCAACAAGAGAAACAAAACGACCATCTGCTCTCTTACCACGCATTGGAACAACCGAAGTCTATCAAGTGTTGTCTCCGACGCTGCTACCTTCCATTCTGCCATTGCACACACCTCAACACCAGCTATGGAACTCTCACGTATCAACTCTTCCACTACAAAGCCAAACGCACTCAAGTTCGAATCAACTCAGATGTCTAGACAAGACTCAGGATTCTCGGACGTTCTGTATTCGCAACGAACAAGCACATCTTCGAATCGTCGACACCGTCCTTCGAATTCCACTTCTGCAGCCCGTCCCTCTGCAAAGCGGGCTACGAGATCAACACCCGTTCTAACCCGTCACTCGACTTACTCTTCTCGGTCTCGTATCCGCACTCGACACACCACACATGCTGCTCAACCTAACCACGAATTCTTCCACTTCCCGTCGCTACCACCGAACCAAACCAGCGAGCCGATACCCGAGCTGTTGGCAGATCCACCCGCTACTTGCCAGTACTGGACCTCGGACTCGACAAGAAGATTGGAATATGAGGCCATCGACGCGGCGAGTCGAGGCGTCAAGGGATTCTTTATAAAGTTGGTGCCGGATTGCATGCTGCCGATGGCAAAGAGGCGGACGAGGTTTCACGACGACAGTGAGAGCGATGTTGGTAGTGTGAGGAGATATCGACTTGAGCTACCCGAAGAGAAGGCAGAATTGAAACGGCCGTCGTTGCTGAAACGATGGACAAGCTTTGGCAGGGCTGCTACACCTTGAGCTGGTTACTTTGGAGGAAGTGAGACCCGCATATGAGTTGATGACTTGCGAATTGAGTTTAGCGATGCATTTTGCTGCGATAGCATAGCATGATACCCCGGATGACATATGGGAGACAGAACATACAAATATATAAGGACAAGATGAGAGATGAATTTGGAATATGGAATTTGGAAGCATGGTGCGATACACTCAGATCGAGGCGAAACATACGCACACAACATTGAAGAGCAGGATCTTGATTATGCCTCTGACTCACTTAATACGAAATGATAATACTTGAAAGACATATTTCTACTGCTAAAATCACTCAAAGAAGCTGACTCTGCGTTTGGTAGGTGTTTGTGACGTGGGAGATTATGCGATTCAGGTAACGTGGTTTATCACTGAGTATGTTGGGAAAACATATGATATCTGTGTGAAGTAAGGTCACATGGGAGCGTGACTTTTGCGCGGGCAGTGACCCAGTTATCTGGGCCCAGTATAAAATAGTAGGTAGTTAGATAGGGGAGCATTCCCGTCACACTTGATCCCTTATGGAAATACCACATCATCACACCCAACCCATACAGTGCCAATAATATTGGTCAATATAGGCCATGGTATACTATTCTCCACACTGAATGTACATCGGGGATTTAGGGGTCATGGACCACCCAGATCAGCAGTTCAGACAGAGTGTTCTGCCAATTCACGCATCCTCGGTGGATTTGCTTGGATCAATAGTTCCTGGTCCGATGAACCCGCCTAGTGGACGACTGTCATCAAACACCGACATGGCAGTGAAGACATGATCAGATCTGCAAGGAAGAATATGACATTTAGCGCGGACGCTGTGATGGATGAGGACTTACAAGAAGCGTAACATTATCAGAAGAAGCGCTGTTGCTGAAGCTGTTCTTATACGTGGAAAAACTTCGCATTATCCTAAAAAGAAAACCTCTGAGATAACTAGGGTTGCACTTGACATGATGCCAGAAAACACTTCGGCACAGGTTAGAGCAGAGCAAGGCAAAGAAGCAAGCACATATTCTCGACTTCTGAGTAAAGGTCATACAATTTCTGGAGCACGGAAAGAAAGCACATTGGAAGATTCATAGACGACAAACTTTTGTTGCAGAAGGCTATCTACCTGTCGAAAGCACAATGCATATAGGATTTCATATGCCATATGTCATATTCCATAATTCATGATCGGTAATGAATCCAATTTATGTCCGTATTTCCAACACAGCCAGCTTACATGTGAATGCTGCCTTCTTGTCTCACAAGAGCTGCTACCTGTCTCGCTAGATCGTCTGCTTCACTTCGAGTGGCTGCTTCGGCGTACACCTTGCATCACATTAGCAACGCTCACAAATGCAACCATGAACAGAAAAACGTACCCGGACAGCATCCTCAGTACCAGAAGCTCTCGCGAAACTTCTTCCATCCTTGAATTTTGCAACTAGGGAATCCAGCTGTTGCTGTGTTCCATGTGGCTCTACCAGCTTTCGCTCGGCGTTCGTAGTCTTGAAAATGTTCCGATCGTTGACTTCGACGCGGACGAGTCTGTTTGGAAGATCGATATACGTCGTATCCCATTCACGTGGAGTCCATACCTTGTGCGCGAGAATGGTCTCTACAAGCAACATATCAGACAATGCATCGCCAACAGTCTGGTTGATGAGTTCAGATAGCGCCTGTAGCGTGTTTAGAGCCGTTGCTTGAGCAGGTGACTCTGGTTTAGTTGTGTAGAAAGCTTTCAAAGCCTGTGGACTGAAGACTACTGTGCCGTGACCATTGGCTTCGAAATATACACCCACGTCAAACTTTGTTGCAGCATGATGTAGCCACTTCACACCTGTTGGTGTACAGACGACCGGGAAGCCGAGTGTCTTTTCCACGTAATTGGTTGAGGCGCCGTTAGCGTATGCCGTTTGGACAACCTAGTGGTTTCCGGTTAGGATTTGTGTTTATTTCGCTAGGAGCATCACATACCCCTATCCTGAGTTCATCCGACAAACGAGCTGCACGAGTAAGGTCTCCGATGAACGTCGCAGCCAAGGTGGCAATCTTGTCACCGTCTAGTAAACGAAATCCATGTTCTGGATCGTTGAAGTAGAATATAATGCGATCGGCGTCACCATCTAGAGAGCAGCAGCGGTCATTTGACGCAGCTTTCGAGGATGGAGGAGAACGCTGCTTTGTCTTGACAAAGTCGGCACCGCACTGCAATTATTAGCTATGTTCAGACAAGTCTAGATGGAGATCGAACCTCAGAGTTTAGTGAGTCGGGGTTTAATACGTCGTCATTGATGACGTTAATCTGAAGTCCACCATCCACTGTTGTCGGCAGATATTTGAGAAGTTCTTTGAGCTTTGGTCCTCCAACACCATTGGCACAGTCGACAGTTAAAGCTCCCTTTGTGGTCTTTCCGTCCATGGCACGGACAAAGGCTTCCGACAACTTCTCGTAGTATCCCTTTTCACTGACCTCTCCGTAGCTTTGCGGGGTTCCCTCGGTGTTCGTGCATCTTGTAAGGTAGTGCAGTTGTGGAGTTGTCAACAATCCGTAGTCTGTGTATTCGGTTCCTGATTCCTTCAATGCGTTCACAAGTGCCTTCACCAATGCTGGTCCAGATGCTCTGGTATCTCTAGCAAAGATAGCTTTCGCTGGAGTTGCTGGGTCGATCCTGAGATCCTGCTCTAATTTTCGGTAGACCTTGACAAGATCTTCATTCGCAGCATTGGCCAATTCTGTGGAATATTGCTCCCAGCTAGACTCCAGCATATCTCCCATTGGATCGACAAGCTTGACTCCATTATCCTCTGGCGGGTTGTGTGAGGCCGTAATCATTATGCCAATGGTCTGTCCTCCCAGCTTTCGGGATCTCAGGGCTGCGATAAGTCCCACTCGGAAAACTACACTGTCGAGAAGATTTGCCTGAGTGCATCAAAGTCAGTTCACTTGTAACGTCCGACATATTGGAGGCCCTAGAGGGACCCTGGGCAAAGGTATTAGAGCTAACCTTCATACGAAAGCCTGCAGTTCCATACTGGAAGACCTTCCCGTCCGGCTTTGGATGTTTGTTGCTCGCAGCAAGGATCGCTTCGTCCATGATGGATTTTCTGGTTGGAGAATGAAGACACGAAAGATGACACTGCAAGCTCTCAAGTAGCGGAAAGCAAAAGCGCGCTCGTAAAATCGTACGTATAGAATACTGGAAGTGGCAGGGCTGAGAAACGAGGCATTTTCAAATCTATTAATACTTCTCAACTTTTCAGCCTTACTTATGACGATCACCACGTGATATAGAGTCTTACGCAATTCCCCCTTCACGATGATGCATATGCAGGTGATAGCCCGTGTCAACTGCAATTCGGCCGACAGTACATTGACGACCTCACGAAGTTGATTGGCTTTGCTTGCATGCAATTGTCACACGCTGTGATCTACTTGTGCCTTTCTGCGTATTCACTGTATACAAACGTCATCACCAATCGCATTGCTTCGCCAATTACATTACTTTGCTCACACGACCCCAACATGCCAGAACCAGCGACATGTGCCAATCCTCTACTGCTTAAATGGCTGGAAGAGTGGCTAGAGGTCGAGAAGCAGAGAGGGGCTAGAGGGGTCAACACATACAAGAAGGCATACGACGCTATCAAAGCTTGTCCATTGACTTTCGCTCATCCCTCGGAATCGAAGCAGCTGAAGGGAATTGGCGAACTCCTGGTAAAGAAGCTGACTCAAAAGATGGAAGAGTTCTGTGCTGAGAACGGGCTTCCGATGCAAACCATTCCTCGGGGAAGGAAAAGAGCCACTGTCCCTGGAGAAGATTATGATGAGGACGGAGAGTTTGGTCCCTCGCCAGCAAAGAAGAAGAAGACCACCAAGGCATATGTTCCAAAGTTGCGATCCGGCGCTTTCGCTATCCTGGTTGCATTAGGCAGTACCAAACAATATGACGATGTGGGTTTGACGAAGACAGAAATCATCAGTCTCGCCGAAGACCACTGCGACTCATCTTTCACTGTACCCGAACATGCCAACAAGTTCTACACCGCTTGGAAGTCTATGGAAACATTGTTAGGTAATAATCTGGTGTACACCAAGACAAGGCCTGTCAAGAGGTTCTTGTTGACAGATGAAGGATGGGAAGTTGCCAATAGTCTACGTAAGGCCAGCGGATTAACCCCCGGAGAAATGGGCGATTTTGTAGAGAGAAACGGAGAATCACCCAAGAGACCTGGCAAGTCAAAGTCAGATGCAAATATTGATTGGATAGACTTGAGTCCCTCGCGAACCTGGGTAGCAGATTCCGAATCGCAACAGAAAGATAATATTCCCGATATCATATCTCGAGGACGTGGTGCTGAGCTACCAGATTTTGAGCCAATAACCATCCAACCCAGCGCTTACACTGTTCATATGGTTCTCGATAACCGCGAAGTTCGAGCCAAGAAGGATAGAACCCATATACAAACAGAACTCGGAAAACATGGGGTCACACCTATCATGCGTGCAATGACCCTTGGTGACGTTACGTGGATTGCCAAAGTCCATGACCCTAAGCTATTATCTAGTCTAGGTGGGGATGTGGATGAAGGTGACGAGGTCATTCTGGACTGGATTGTTGAGCGGAAGAGACTAGATGATCTGATTGGTTCTATCAAAGATGGTCGGTTCCACGAGCAGAAGTTTCGTATGCGGAAGTCGGGCATGAAGAATGTTATATATGTCATTGAAGAATACAGTATGGACAGCGAGGTCCTCGCCAAGTCTGCTGCCATGGTCGAGTCCGCAATCACAAGCACTCAGGTAGTAGAAGGTTACTTCCTGAAGAGAACTGGGAATTTGGATGCCACCATCAAGTATCTCGCCATCATGACGAAGATGCTGCAGAATGATATTTACAAAGGCATGGAGTTGCATGTAATCCCCTCTAGAGTCATCACCGCAACTAACTATCTTCCCATGCTACAACACCTGAGAACGATGAATCCAGGCACATACTATCATATCACATACTGCGCTTTGGGATCTCTTGTATCAAAGTCGAGCGCCTTGACACTGCGAGATGTGTACTTGAAAATGCTTATGTGTATACGAGGAGTGACTGGTGAAAAGGCACTCGAGATTCAGAAGATTTGGAAAACCCCAGTCGAATTTGCTGAGGCTTATGAGCAATATGGCAATGACGAGGAGAGCAAGAAACAGAAGATGCAATTAGTTGTAGGGAAGCTTGGAAACATGATTGCCAGGAAGAAGATACAGAAGACTTTGAGCGCCGGGATAAGCAAAATCTGGGGTGAGTTCACAATTGAGGGAGGGAATTGAAAGGATAGTAATGCTTTACTGCAAGCACTCCTTCGACATGAATATCTGACCACGGTGTTTTGAGAGTGTACAGTTTGAGCTCTGCTATTTTTTTTTCCAAAGTGGTGGTGAATATTGAAGACAATATTAGCTTACAACCAAGCCCCCTGATTCAGTACTCCATTGTACTAAAATTCTTCAATAGTTCAATGTCCAAGAGTCAAAGCTGGCGACGGGCAGCTCATGATGATGATGATATTTATTTTCGTCCTATGGAAAACCTCTCAAAGGGTATGAAGACGTGCTAAGCTAGCGCTTTATATACATGAACACGCCAGAAAACAGGTCGAAAGTTAGGCCTGGAGGGCCTAGTAGGTGACTGTGCTTAGAAATATCCCCTCCATATAGGGTGGCCACAGATGAGTTCAAAAAGGAGGCTGACTCCTAAACTAATTTGTATAAAGGGAGGTCCAGATTATAACATTTTCCAACGTCCAAATAGGACTAGTTCAAGAGCCTAAAAAGAGTAGATACAGTATTTTCAAACAAAGGTAACACATCCAGAGAAATCAAAATACGAAGAACACAGCTAGCCTTGCCAAAAACAAGATAGTAAAGAAAGTAGAAGAGGGAGAAAAACAGGTTTCTTGACATTAAATGCAGATCCCTCCGTAGAACCCGATGATTTGTAGGAACTTTTCGAACTCTTTTGGGGAGGCCTGTAAGCGGCTCAGATATTCCCAGCCTTCTGACTGGTTGTGAGGGGGCCTTTTGGGTTTGAAGGGCCAGTTCCATAGGTATCGAAATGTCTTGCGACAATGGACCAAATGATCTGGCGTCTTTTTCATGCCACAGCTGCAGTCTAGCACCGCGTCTTCATGCTTGAACTTCGTGTGGTACCAGTCAAAGTCCCCATGTCCTGTGCGTATTGCAAGAAGTCCGTGGAGGAATGAGCGGGGGACATCAAGCTCTTTCGATGGCTTTGCCTCATAAGGAAGGGCACATTCCTGTACCTGCTAGAGAGCGTAGGCTCGACATTCGCCCACCATGACGCTATCGCCGTCTTCTTAATGTCCCTAGCAAGACTCCGGATCCCACAGGCTGTAGGTTGAAGTGCTAAATGGTCCTCAGTCCACTTGGGAGACTGTGGATCCACCGCAATGTTTGCTAACATATCTGCTTCTTTGTTGCCCTCGATGCCCATATGTACTCGCCTGCGAGTCCCTTTCCCAATAGCCGAGGCACAGCCTCGAGCTCCCAAGGGCGTGACCCTTTACATGAGGTGCTATCAATGCACATCCATATTCGTCGATTCCTAAGTGCGGGTTCTCCAAGAACCTTTTGGAGTCCCTTCCAAGCGCCAATTGCTTCTGCGTCAAAGACATGTGAGACACTGCAGATGGTTCCCAAGCCATCGAAGATCTTTTGAGCGCTCTGATAGATGGCAAAGCCATCACCCACTCCGCGTTGGCCATTCTTATATTGCTCTGATCCATCAGAGAAAACAGCCACATCTTCTGGGGGAAGAGTGTTCCACCATTCTTTGAACTGCTGTGCGGCCAGGTCCTTTGCAGTTCCTTCTGTGGGGTTTGTCCTACATCCTAGTGAAAAATGTGGCATCCGTAGCTTCGGTCTAGGGATAGGAGGTAAATGGCTTCCTAGGCGATGGATCTTTGTAACTGGTTATCTTTGGGCTGCACCTCTCCCCTTTGAGTTGTAGGGACTTTAATACGTTGCGCCAAAGGATGATGCTCCTCTACTGTCTGAAGTCGAAGAGCAAAGCGGGCTTTTGCTTCTTACAACGCTACTTCTGCTGAGGATAGACCTGAATCTCTCATTAAGGCGGCCAACGGAGAGGTCCTTCATACAGGCAGGACCCCAGGTCCCGCTAGAGTGATGGTAATCTGTATAGCTTTAACATGACTACCAAGCTTGGTACTAGCTTTAGTAGAAGCACCATTCTTTTTATGCCGGGAGGGCTTAGAGCGTCCCGCATACCATAATTCTACACCATATATCGCAGAAGAGAGCATGCATGTAGTGACCGCCTTGCGAAGAGAGCTCGCTAGGGGGCCGTCTTCTGTCCTGGCCAAGCTGCTGATATGCTGAGTAACTTGCCTAGCCTTACCAGTCCTCTCATTAACATGTCGTCGGAACTTAAGTTTCCTGTCAAACCAGACTCCTAGCCACCTAAGCGCTGTATGCTGGCCTGTTTTCGGTGCGGTAGTAATTGGGATAATCTCAAAATTCTCACTAACCTGACGGGCAGCTCAGTGTACCTACAAAGGCTCAATGATCATGGAAAGGGGCATGATGCTAAGCGAGCCAATGAGAACACACATTAACCAGAAATTTTGTGGAGTGTCTAACATCTTATGTCTGTGGTTTTGGATGTAATGCCTGAAGACCAATTGTTGTTTGCCTTCTGAGGGGTCGTGCTGGTAGCTATGTTCAGTTGTTGTGGCATTGGACATAGTCAACAACCACCACTTGCTTGAACGACAACAAAAATTAGCGACGCACTTCAACACAATTGACCATCATTCAGAAACGGTCATTCGTCATGATGAACAACAACAATACAGTCTTGCACCCTATCATGTGAGCCAAGCGATAACCCCCACAGTGTCTACACCATACCATCCCTCTGCATTGCCATCGTCCACCTCCACGCCAACACTTCAACACAACCACCATGGACGTCAGAAGAAGACTAGGTAGCATGCGCCAGAAGGTCCAAGGAGGCCTAAGGCGTTCCAACACAATTAGCAACGTGAACTCTTCTGAATCTCCCCTTACCGAAGCTGAAGGATGCACCACCCCAGACCTGCTTACAATAGACGCGCTTCCACCCTCTCCCTTTTCTCGCGAGGTACGAATACTGACAAGCCATTTCGTCAAGATAGTAAGATAATAGTTATTTTCATTAAAGTTACAGCTAAATCAGCATTACCAGGTCCGTCGACCGCAAAGATAGCTCCTCCAGCTATGCCAGCACGCGCTGCTCCTCCTACAGCTCCTGCGGCTGTCAATATCACCTTATCCGCTGCTGTGATGCCAGAAGGTATGCATAAGTGCTAATGTCTTCTCACATTTTCAGTTGCTCATCTCCAAATAATTACAGGCACAGCCGATCAATTCGTGGAAGACTTCGCTATTTCTGACCACGAATCCGTGCATTCATCTGCGTTAGGCTCTGCTTCGTCCCATCGCATTCAATCCCTCAAAGACAACATCATTTCCCTCACCGCCGCTGTCCACGGTACCCTCATCTCCATCAACCGCAACTCCACTACCGACTACTACACCATCAACGATGAAGCACCTCTAACCGCCAAAGAACTCACTCTCCTCCGCGGCAACGAGACGCTGCAGCGCGAAGTCAAGGTTCATCGAGACCTCATCTACCCCCTTAAAGCTTCGGAACGCCTTGCACGCCAGCAAATCACGGATACCGAGCACAAGCTTGCAGTCTCGGAGAACATGTTGGAGTAAGCCAAGCAACTGCACAAGTATCCCATGCGGGATAGCGACACGCAGATCATTAGAGCCGTTGAGGCGGAGTACGCTCGTGAGGCTAGCGACAAGGCGTTGGCCGAGATGGAGACTCTTCTTGCTGCTGCCCTCGGTCGCGGCGCTGACGCTGCTCCCGCTGCTCCCGCTGCTGAGGACGATGCTGCTCAGTTCTCTGTCCGCTCCGACTCGCAGGAGTGAAAAATGAAGATTTGAAAGTTGCAGATCGGTCAGTATTCTCTCTCTGGAGGTTTGGTGTCTGCGCTGATACGTGATCGATAGTGCCGAGACGATTCCCACATCCAAATGTGGCGGATCAGACGCAGCTTCTGCACAGACTCAACCTGGCGGGCATTTTCTTACTGCCGATAGAGGACGATGAGGATGACGAGGCTCCTGGCTCTGATAAGGCCGTTTGAGGGGGTGGAAGCGTGGGAGTTTGAGGTGTTCTTTCGGTTCGAGCATGGGAGTTGTAAGCATATCCAACGGTGAGAATGTATTCTTCAACGTCAATACGTCATATAACAATACTCATTCTGGGGGGTCTTAAATGAACCGAATTTCAGGCGGGATCGAATGGCATACACACTCGATTTGGACACAAGTGTATGAAAAGATAGCTGTAAGTAGGCTTCAAGTCTATAATATTTGTCCAGTCCCATATAGGTAGTATTATCATGACATTTCGTCAATTCATTATTTATTGTGACGGTTTAGCATGCGTTCACCCCTTTTTGCTCTCGTCACGTGACTGGGCTTCATTTCCGACGCGCCACTGACATTATTCTGGGGCTAGCGTAGCTACGCACAGGGGAATGTCACAACTTGAATCACGCGACACCGTCTCGTCGAGCGGGACGAACAAAGCCGACTCTCAGCCAAAGGACTGGGAAAAATGGACATTGGAAGAATTCCAGGCCGAGGCCTCCGTTGGGGGAGGTACTTCAGCTCTTTTATGGGTAATGGCGCAGACCATTAAACAGTTACGGAGAGGACGCGCTGAAGACGCGCCCGAAAACGTGGGCCACAATTACGGCCCCCAAAAAACAGGTGGCCAACAATGCCACCAGAAAGACGGAGATCATCGTCGTCGTTGACGATGCAGAAAAAGAACTGAAGCGCCGCAGCGGTAAAGATACCCTGCAGGCGGCTCGCAATGAAGTTGGAACAGTGGTAGAGAACGCCAGG
>MU254209.1:0-22020 GCA_019669825.1 Calycina marina
GCTTCTCAGTGACGGCGTCAAGTTGCTCTGCGGTCGTTGCCCACTCTGTCATCAGGAATTTGGCTTTGCGCGCCACCACGTCGGGATCTATCTTTCATCAGCTATGTAAGGGTTAGAACCCATGTTGAGTCTCGGTCTAATCACCTGCCCTTGCTTACAATGCTTCTATGTTTTCCTCTCTGTTTCTTTGCTGTATCTAGAGGATTCTACGACACTCTTTCTCGTCTATATAAGAAGCAAGAGTTCGCGCCTGTACTTGCTCCTCATGTTCTTCTTATGTTCATAGTTTAATACTGAAACCTTACCTTTGAGTTATCGAGGTTTGGCCTCTCACAGCTGAGAGGAAAACTCGACTGATTGACTGATCTAAATCATTCTCACTGCCTTACTTAATTGTCGAACTGATCAGTCGCTAAGCAGTGCATTTAAGGCGGTAAAATTGCATATTTACTACTTAAAATTATCTTTCAGCTCCTAATGTCTTTCGACAAGAAGTTAGATTGTTAAAGAGATAATTCGACTATAGTAAGCCTTATAAGCATCGTTCCGATAGTCTGAGTAATCCTAGCTCTAAAGCAAAATCAAAGTAAAGAACGAAAAGATGTCGGGGTTCCTACTTCGGGGCTCATTTCGTCTCTTCTATAGTGAAAACAGCCGAAATATAAGAGTTTATTTATTATCACCGAATGATCAGTTGCTGATAAGTTGGCCGAGCTTCGACTGACTGGCTTGTATAGGCATATCGAACTGACCGACTTATGCCAAATGAGCTCAGCTGACGAACTGACTTAAGTCGACTGACTTATTCCCCGCTCTGCTGGCGTTGGACCAGGTGACATAGCAGCCATAGCATGAGCATGCATATAGACGAGTCATTTGGTTATCAAGAAGCTTCTGAAACTTAACAATGTCCATACCGCAGCATCCGATCACTCCCACTTGGTACCAGGCGAGGTAGCGAGAGTATTTGTTGAAAATACACTCTTAGAACCACAATAGCCTGTTGACAATAAGCAGCACACCGGTAGCATCACTTCGCCATTTCCGTTGCATCAGTGACTATAATAAGTATGCATACGCATAACCTAGCCAGCGAGGAAGCCTGTAGAGGATGCACACAATATATTATCTCAGCAGGAGGTAGATGAGCAGGTTCGACGAGAGAGAGGAAATCGGGTCGCAGGATAACCATCTTAAAGGCGCTGTGGCTCTTGTGGAATCACTAGCCATATTGCATAAACTTGTCCGGTAGAAGAAGATATATCTAGCTCTTGAAAATTCAATTCACAAATTTCTTACCACTTTTACGAGGATTATTATCTATTTTTCAAATTCAGTGCTAAGGAAAAGTGGCCAGGGTCCTGATAGACCACGTTGTAGATTTTTTGGAAAACATAAGACGCATTGTTTTCGCCTATCAAGATTTCGATATAGTCTAGACAGATAACTATCGAATTGGATAGTGGCAAGACATCATTTTCGCAATTTAGGTGGCATCGTTGCCTGTTGCTAGAGAATACTACACAAAACAGTGGGTGACAAGATTCTTTACGCACGTGCCATCCCCACCAAAAGTAGAATCGCAAGATCCTCCAGAAGTATAGTCTGTGGAGCTGTCAGCAACAGTGGGTATCAGAATTGAATGCGGATTAGTCAGCCCCACCTAATCACGAGACCCTCAAATATCGAGTACTGTAAACAACCCATTTCAACCTTTAATAATGGTACTACTAACGCGAGGCGGCTGGAGAGGTAGCCGGCACTGCCTCTCTGGTGAGCATCTGCTGTGTATACTCTTCTGATGGCCAGAGAAGAGGAAGACAGCTTGTGCTGGTAGGTTCGAATCCTACAGCTGCCACCCCATCATGCTCAAGTCAACAGCGTGGCTAGTAGGACGACGGACGAACGACTCGCGCACTCGATCCCAACGCCCTTAGGGCCCGACTACTCTCGCGCGACTCGTTCATAGTGGCAGATGGGATTGTGCTGGGGGCGGCCACGGGCGGTGGTCAGCATTGGAGGAAGGTGGCTGCAATGAAGCGTTCGTGCAAGCCGGTAGCAACTCCTCAGGGTTTTCATACCTCAATACAGCCTCGATCGAATTACCCAGGTCTCAGACGAAGTAAACCAAGCTACAGAACGACATTTCACATTCAAAGCACACACAAGTCTGGGAATCTGGGGGATTGGACGAGAGAGAACGTTGTTGGGAAGTTATTCCCCTGAGAAGATCAGGGGGATCGTGAAATCACAGTTGCTATGGCCAGCAGAGTTGCAACATGGCTTCATTGTGGCCGTAGCCCACCGGGTATCTAGGGAGCGCAGACATAGGAGGATAAGCTGGTCTCCGCAGAGCCTGATACTAATGCCACAAACAAAGCACTTCTGTCAGCGTGTATGTATGTATACTTAGATAGAAGCCAGACCGCTCAGTGGAGGAGGTTGCTGGTCACACGAGTGTGATGAAGTGTCGTGCATTTCCCGAGGCGGATGCATTTCGGCAACTGGTGCCAAAGCTGAGCCATTCCGGCATAGCTGTCTCAAAACTTGATACCGAAGAGGCGGACTTTAAGGCTATGACCGCTGAAATTTATGAATCCTTCACGGCCCTCACTGCGACCAGACATACTTATGAAGCGGGTTCCCGAAACATTTATCTATTGGAGCGACTTCAGAAGTCCACCGCCAAAATCAGGGAATCAGCTGGAATATATATGGAATCCCTTCAGTGGTACGACACCCTTCAATTAACTCTGATGGAAACTACACTGGACTGGCTGCGCGGCGTTATAGATATAAGCAGTGTCTGGTTTTACGTCACTATCAATGCATCCAACAAAGAATATTGCAACACGAAAAAATTGAATAACGAGCTCTGCGCCTTGATACTAGACATGAACGAATCGACGATGCTCGACCTGTACAGCAGATACCCCACATTAAACAAGTTAGAACACTACTGTAAAGCAGAGAAACAGTCAGAGCAACAGTGGGAGGCCGCTTTTTAAATAGCTCAAGTTGGAAAAGAGCTGCTAGTCGGTGTGCCGAATATAGGAGAAAAGCTAGTGGGGTTTTGAGAAGCAAGAATACTGCTCGCAAAGGCTAAGAATGATGCAAGCTCGGCATTTGGTCGATATCGGAAAGAATACAGTTGTTGGACGGTTTACCCATAATTCAAGTTTGGAGAACGTATAGTCGAGACCAACGGTTGAAACATCGTCGTTTAAAAACAGCATCTTCCTTGAAAAAACATAAAATTCCAGCGAGTTTTCGTGAGGCGGTTTGTATGCATACATAAATAGACAGGATAGGATAGTAGGCTACAACATCGCGCTCTCGTTTCCTAGATGCTAAAATCGCTCGATTCGGGAAAACTCTGTAGGCGCATAAGCTGTACAGCGACAAAAGGGAGTAGAACGTACTAAGTATGGTTGACACCGGTAGATCGCGAACCTAAGGTACAGCTCGTCCATTCGAAGTAACTTTAACCGTCCTTTCAACCGTCGTTCAGCTGTCTATTGGAAACCGTTTCCTCCGCTAAGGTTGATAAGCTTTTAGAGTTGCGAAGAGGAACGGAAACAGTTGAGAGAGAGACTATTGCGCGGGCAACTAGACTTTGGTGTATTGAACGAGAGCAGAAATCTGATAGTTCCAGCCGTATTACGAAGGTCTGTTTGCCTGAAAATACATTCATGGGACGGAGAAGCGTATTGGCCCGATGATGCCAGCGGACGTTTGAGGTACATGTCTTTTGAAACAAACAACTAATAAGCATTCGACACAACACTGCTGCCTCTGTCTGGGCGATCCAACGATCCAGATTATCGGATGATGCTCGAGCAGCATTTATCTGAACTCGTCCACAACTTTGAGGCGCTGACTAGTTTCTGGAGACGGCTGAAAGTTTTTCCAAAAACATGTGTAAAGCCGGTACGCAAACTGAACTAGATCTCAAGCTCAACCCGAAGCAAATTGGACACCACAGCCCGCAGCCCTTACGCTTGCAAAACCTATTACCATCGTACAGTCCAGTAGATGTTGGTAGGTAGCCACTGAGCTAGTGCAAAATCAGACTCTCGAGCCTGGTGTTTGCCTCGACCAGGCACACGTAACTCGCATTTCATGCATCGGACAACAGCAGCCTGCCTGCTACCAGCAGCCTGCCTGCTACAAAAACACAGCCACAGCCAGCACATCTGCAGAAGAATGCAAAGCGCTACTCCAACCAAATGATCAGGCAACGTCTAGTGGGCCGTGGAACCAGCTTCTTGGCAATGTCATCAGTCGCCCCCAAATGATTTTCGGAGTTTCAACCTGAGCCATTATTCTTTGCGGGATGGAGTTTGCTCAGCTCTTTGAGCTATCGACTGGCTGTACAATTAAAGTGTTGAGGGGTTTCTTGCAGTGTATATGCTTCAACTCTGTTGAAAGGAGTGTTTCGAGGCTTTTTTGAGGTCTACCTTACTCGGACCCATACAGCCTCGCCATGAGCGGCTTCGATGACCTTAATCAGAATGTCTTCGGCCTCGTAGCACTTATAGGTTTGTCACTTCAGATTCCTTCGACATATTTCCGTTGGCTCTGCTGTTTTCATCTGCAGTCCTACGTTGAGGGTGTAGACTGAAGCTAATATCCGTCCAGCCCTGGTGGCTCTAGGTTCTACAACTATACAGATCCTACAGCAATACTTTTCGACTGCAGATGGATACAGAAGATGTGCGGACTCGGTCATGGGTCTCTGGGCAGAGGGCACCCATCGTCGGCTACGAGCCAAAATGTTCCGTGTGGAAGTCGTCTTCGAAATTCCCGTCCTGTTCATGGCATCTCCCAATAACAAAAGAGGACCCATTGCTGGCAGAGACGTTATGTGCGTATTAGGGACCTCCGAAAGCTATAGGGCAACAAAGGTGCTACAGCCGAAGGACCAGGCGATCGTAGATCGCTAGCTGATAGCAAGAGTGTCGACGGCAGACGACGAGAAAGCATCATGGGTGAATCTCTTGGCCGCTCTCCAGCGCGAGGAGTGCGATTCCAGGAAATGGGATGAATCGGATCTATTGAATTCCCCACGAGGAATTGGCATCGAACCTCCGAAGTATAATTGTGTTGTTTGTTTACAGGGAAAGACACGCTCATGGGACTTTATACCAGACGCAACCACAAAACCGTACGCAACATCTACCATGTGCCATTTGATTGAAATGATCTCCATGCTAGGCATGTATTGGAAGGCGTTTGACCAGGTCGCATGGAACCTGAGAGCTGAAGGCAATGGATTCATTCTGACTTCCACTATTATCCATGGACTTGGAGTTATGGTGGTCTTTGCGATTACCGAGAAGTCGACTTTCACCAACAAGAGGGTCATTCCTGATGAGCAAGTCCTGAAGGAATTGGCATTTGGCATTGTGCCCAACATATTCAGTGACGATCAATATCTGGAGAACCAGAAAGAAGCTCAGAGTCTGGATCTGATTTTTGGGACTCATGGAGTGGATGAGGAGACACTGGAAGCCCTCGGGTGCTCAGCGGGCACGCTGAGGAAATGGTCGAAAATCAACAAGCACATTTTCTCCAGTAAGCAATGTCGGGTTACTCACTACTTCATGAACTAACAAAGCAACTACAGTGTCTTTCGAAATCATAGGAATGCTCGGCCAAGTGCTTCGAATTCGAGGCAGCAGCTTTAGAATGGTGCCAAATCCCACGCAGCAATCACTGGCGCAAGAATCAAGGCCGCAAGGCTTCCTGGAAGATGACTACTCTGATAGAAGTATTCCAGCGACACCTTAGCAAACTGATAGATGAAGAACACTTAAAAGCTAATAACCGAGCCACAGACATATTTGAACGATGGGGGAAGATCTTGCATCTTGGCGATTGCACTGATGAAACCCAGCTCAACATCGAATGCCGTGAGGCAATCCACGAGGCTGTTGATGCCATCGACAAGTATTTGCTTACGCTTAATCAAACAGATTTGCTGGGCGTGGTAGTTGCACACATAACACACGTGGTGGATGTCCTGGAGGATCCAAATTCATCGCTAAACATCATTGCACTGACCGATGCGCATAAAGAGGAAACGTTGATCACGTACTACTTTGACAAGATCCGCCCCAATGTCATGCACCTTCCAACTGACGAAGACAAGGAGGCGAAATCTACCATCTGGATAGCTTTGGTGTTCCGCATGTTGTGCTGGTTCTTATTGCATGATTTCGATAAAGGGGATGTCAGAATTGTCCCAGCGGAAATGAAGGGATCAAGGATGCCGGTTTTCATTGGCTGAATGGTTGATTTCATAAAGATGTCGCATAGACTGTTACTGGTGGCATTAAGCTGGAAAACATAGCAAAGCGTTGATTTATGTGGTCTACTATTAACCGACATACTATTCTCTCCGAGTCAACCTCCTGCCGAATAGGCCGACAAACACATTTTAACCTGCTATCACATTGTGCTGATGCCGGTGAGAGATTCGTTGATATGATTATTAGGAATAATTAAGGACGCTCTACAAAGCTGAATCGAACCAGGAGGATTACGACACTTGCGTACAGAAACATGCTATTGCTTTCACGTTTCTGGCGGTCCTGGATGCACGATGAGGCATTAGGCAGCCTTGCTGAACCCTGTGTGATACCCGAACGATGAAGCAAACTCAAGGGTGGTTGTTCATGATGCTTGGTTGCAATACGGAAAACTCGACGAAGGACCTGAAATGTCTGTTGCTATTCACTATCAGTTCACCCTTCTTCACTGAAACCTTCCAATACAGCAGCAACAGTGAGTTTCAGAATTGAATGTGGATTAGTCAGCCCCACCTAATCCCGAGACCTGTCAAATATCGAGTTTTGTAAACAACCCATATCAACCTTTAATGATGGCACTACCAACGCGATTAAACCCTTTTCGCACACCTACCTCGAACCTCTGAATCGACACAATGCTTCTACGTGCCGGAAGTGTAAATTTTTTGACGCATTAGCGAGTACCGTAGGCAAACCGAACGTGACCGCGATGTCTCTCAAGCTTGGAATCGCAGTCTACCTGTCGATTATGGGTGAAACAACGGAAGAATATGGGGTCTGAGGCAAAGAGGAGGCTCCGATCAAGGTCTAAGATACTCGGGAGGAAGTCAAAATTCACTAAAGATATGTGTCAAATGCTCGTATCGCTGTCACGAAATCCGGTTAGTAAACGACCCCTCGACAACCAGATCGCATTCCACGACTTGCCCGTTAAGATGCGCCAACTGTAGCAGAAGTTAAAAGAGCAATCTAAGGGAGGTGCTATGTGTAAGGCGGCGTTTGTTAAGAAGATTATCTCGGCCAAAAACAACGCGGCGCACGCTCAATATGGGGGTCTGAACACGTCTACGCCCCTCTCTTTGTTTTCTTAGATCATTTCGTATCTACCGACGAAGCACACGTCGATCTGACCTCCCAGGTTCAAGGCCATGTGCTTCGAGAGCAAGGAACGCGCGACGATCCCGAAAATATTGAGGAACGGCCACCGCTTTAAGCGGTGCGCTTTTATATTGCCGCCCGGATTAGTTGGTCGGGGAAGGCAGACAAATTGAAGTTTTATAATGACGAGGAGGTCTATACTCAGCGACCTCTATACCCCTCTAAGCCTCGTTGGCGTCGGACGACTGAGACTAAGGAGAAATATCACTATCGGGTGTATGTATGGGAGGCTGTGAAGCCTCACGAGCTTGGGGTTAAGGTGAGAGCCAACGCTAGGACTCAAAAATACTACGTAGAACGTTTCTTACCGATATATTGCCATGCTATTGAGCCTATGAGGGAAATCGATAATAGACTATGGTTATTATAGGGGATGGCCACCCTTCTCACGGTATGCGTAAAATAGGCCTCGCACAAGAGTATCAAGACACCCACAACATTCAAAACCTTATCCGCCTGGCTCAGAGCCCAGATTACAACCCAATAGAAGCTATTTGGGCTGTAATTAAGCTACATTTACAGCAAAGGTGGTTTGATTCAGAGGAGATGAAAGAAGGGATTCAATAGGAATGGGACGAAATCACTATAGAGAATATGCGGGACCGCATCGCTGACATGCCTAGGAGATGCGCCGAGCTTTAAAGAGCTGGTAGGAAGCCTAAGGGGCAATAAATAGCGATGCATGGTTGTATTCGTAGTAATTAATTAATTGTTGACCCTCTGGTATTTTGGTGCGGCTGACTAATCCGCACTCCATTCTGACAACCCACTGTTGGCAGCATGACATAGGCATACCTTACACAAATCCAGTAAATTATTCAGGATTATTTCGGTATATCTATCCATGGGCAGATTCCAGGTGTGATCTCACCGAGCAAAAAGGTGGCTGGGGAATTGTCGAATCCACTTCCATCGTCATCAGCCTCAGACCCTTTCGACAACCACAGTTCTCGCCTTTGCACAATCTTTTGCGCCTCCTGAGTTTTATCACGATTGCATAACAGGGTACGAGTATTCTGCAGCACCATTAACGACTTATGACATTGAAGCGCTTGCGATAACTTATTCATAGCGGTGAGACTCAACTCGGTCACAATCACACCCAACACATCACCCCGCTATTGTATCAGAGGAGACGTTTTGATCAACACCAAGAACAATCATCATGTCGCAGTACGACTACGACGATAGACCTCGACAGCACAGATCGCATCATCACCGAGATGACCGTGATGATCGTGAGCCACGCTATTTCGAGACTCAAGAGACATATGTCAGAAAAGGCGCCAAAGCAGCACCTCCGCTGGCACCCGATGCTCCCTACACTTCCACCAGGACCGAGATAATCCGTCGTCCAGCCCGAGAAGATAGTGATCTTTCGGTTGAAGAGGTCAGAAGAGATTTCCCCCCACCAGGCTCCGCCTATGATGACAGAACCATGGCAAGAAGAGATCGGTACGGCCCGCCAGCTCGCGCTCGATCTGCCGACCGTTCGGATTATGCCTACGACCGACGCTCCCGACGCGACGATGATCGTCCAAGACGTTCGGCGCAGTACCTGGACGAGAAATATGAAGAGCCTCGTCGCCGGTCGCTTTCTCGCAACCAGAAGATAATTGCAGCCGTTGGAGGTGCGGCCTTGGCTGTAGGAGGCAAGGAATTATGGGACCGCAAGAAAGCTGATGGACGACCAGTCTCTCGGAATGCGCTTGCGACAGCAGCTGTGGGAGCGGCTGGTGCCGTTGCCGGATACGAAGCTACCGAAGTCTATTCCAAGTACCAGGAGAAGAACAGCCACGTCAAGAAGAAGACATATGCTGCACATGAAGGACGAAATGGCGACGTTGCAGATTACTACTCCGAGGATGAAGTGCCGAAGAAGAGTAGGCGCAAGTCTATCGTCGAAGGTGCTCTCGGGCTTGCAGGTCTTGGTGCTGCAGCGAATGCAGTTGGTGGCGGAGACAAAGAACGTGGCAGAAATGGTAGTCCAGACAGCCACAGATCATCAAGAAGCAAATCCAGACATGGAGGTCGTGCACAAACACCAGAAGGCA
The DNA here is from genome assembly GCA_019669825.1 of Calycina marina. NCBI lineage: Eukaryota > Fungi > Ascomycota > Leotiomycetes > Helotiales > Pezizellaceae > Calycina > Calycina marina. The sequence goes on from MU254209.1 coordinate 9,527, forward strand.
CAGCTAAATTCCAACAAGCAGCCAAAGCCGCACTTCTTGCTGGTGCAACCGAAGCTTTCCGAGTCAGAAAGGAGCCTGGAGGATGGGCAGGAGCTAAGGGCAAACGCATTTTGACTGCAGCTATAGGAGCTGGTGGTATCGATGCTGCTGCAGCTGATCGCAACACCGATAATCACAGCAAACGTCACATACTCGAGGCTGTGGTCGGAGGATTGGCTGGAAACCGCTTAATCAATGGTTCGCGCAATAACGTAGCAGACGATGATCGACGATCCCGATCTCGTTCGCGAGCACGATCCAGGTCTAGAGGAGGTGACGGGGGAGTAGGTACAGGTGCTGGCCTTGCTGCTTTGGCGACTGCCGGACTTGGTGCATTGAGTGCGAAGAAGATATACGATCGATCTCGATCAAGAGACCCAGCAGACCGCCGCAGAGGAAGTCCAGACTCATACGATAGCCGCAGCCCGTCTCCAAGGCATGACAAGCACAAGAGAAGCAAGAGTGTCTCAGACTATGCTAGAAAGGGACTTGCATCACTCGGTATTGGCGCTGGAGCTTCTGCTGCAGACTATGACTACGACCGTGGGAAGACGAGAGAGATTGAAGACACACGCTCCAAGCGCAGCGGACGTCGAAGCCCACGCTACTCTTCAGACGAGGACGATCGCCCACGATATAGCAAAGGTCGAGGTGATGTGTACGGAGATCCTCGCTACGCCGACTCTCGATCCAGTAATGTAGGATCTCGGAGAGGAGAGGAGAGGGAAAGAGGAGATTATCGAGACACCAGATCTCGTAGAGCCAAGAAGGAAGGAGCCAGTGATCGACGTGTTGCAGAGGGAAAGCAGTTTGGCTCAGATTCAGACAGCTTGGGATCATCGTCAGGAGATGAGAAGCGGATCAAGAAAATGAAAGGTAAGCAATTGATTACAGCTGGTCTTGCGACTGTTGCTACGATTCATGCGGCGCACAATATCTATCAGAGCATGGAGAAGCGGGAAGCGCGCCAAAAAGCCGTGGCAGAAGGAGAGATGAGTCCAGAAGAAGCACGCAAACTCAAGGCGAAGGCTACGTTGCAAGATGCGGCGTCAGTCGGTATTGCTGCTCTGGGTATCAAAGGAGCCATATCCGAAATCAAGGAAGCCAATGAGATGCGACATGAATTCAAGAAGTTCAGGGAGAAGAAAGAAGAGCGTCATAAGAAGCGAGTGGAACGGCAGAAGGGTGGCTTTAGTGCTTCAATTAGCCGATCTGGCAGAGACGAAGACAGAGATCGAGACCAGGACCGACAACAGCCACAGCGTGTTGCATACGAGCCATCTTACAGTCCCAACTCATCTGCTGGCTCACGCTACGAAAATGGTCCTCGCTATATAGACTCGAGTCCCTACTCTTCTGGAGCTCTTCCAACCCCTCCAGGCTATGACGGAAGATAGCACATCGAACACTTCCAAACGCGATGCAACTTCCATCACGATTTCACGATTCACGATTTCACGATATCCCGAGCTAAAATCACGAAAAGCCATGAACACATTTACACCATATTTTGTCTTCTGTCACCGGCGTCCGCGCTCCATGTACCCCAGGCACAAGGAAGATAGATATCACATGTCGTCTCCTCATCGAGATAACCCAAACCATCTATTTTTCTTGACTAGTGTCTGTTCTCTTGGGAACAGAAAACTAAACGCTGTTTCTTTCTCCAGCATATTAGTGCGCTGCTGCTTGTCTTTGATATGCACTTTTTTCTTGAAAATTTTCATATGTTTTACCTATCTACTTAGAGAGAATGATAACTGATTTTACCTCTTCTATAATAGCTTCCCGTCATCGCGATCGCTAGTTCTACATACATTCGTCAACCTACCTATATTCAAGTATATGCAAGTGAATACCGCCTAGCTCGACATATTTCAAGGCATTTGCATCGGCATATACCCGCTCGCTCGCGTCGATCTTCGGATAGCGCAACGAATACATGAGGTAGGGACTAGGAAGGAGATTTTGGAACGGGAGAACTCGGATTGGTCTGAGGGGGAAACGGTAACATGATTCACTAGTCCATTGTTTCTGATTTGGAGGTTAGGTTAGGTTGGCTGTTTTGGACATATCGGTCGGTATTGGCAGGGAATGGGAACGGTCTCACGTTTACGACGATTACATTACAAGCATTTCCTTTTTGTTAGCCAAATTCCACGATATTTTACGCAATGCATGAGAGTGGAAAACAAGCGGTGAATACTGTAGAATCGGCTAGGAAGAGGCGGTAAGTCCGGAGCGTATGCGTTTTGGTTGCACAACATAATCCCGAGATGCAAGGATGACATGTCTGGCCTTGTCGATCACCATCTATCTTGTCTTACGGGACTAATCTCTGTGATTCTTGATTTTACTAGCGTTGGCTAGCGTGTAAATCGCGGAGGGTTTGGTGCTGTATTCTTTGAGGCGTGAATGGATGTGAGGGTTTAGCTGCATGAGAGCTGTTTTGGAAGCGAGAAGATGATGTGAGTGAGAGGGGAAGGAGAAGGGGAAACAACGTTTTAGCTGCTGCACCTGGTGGTTTGGGGAAATATATGATAGCGAGGGGGTAGTGGTACCTGGGATAAGTAGATGAGGATGGAAGTAGTTTGGAGGTTGTGCTATGGTTTGCGTGGTAATAAATTGCTCAACTTGACGGCTTGTGAGAACACTAGGGGGTACTGAGGACATGCTACTATGTACATAGGCGAGTTGAGAAGGGCGACAAGAGCTCGCGAAGTATAATGAGTTGCAGCCAGCGAGATGTTGTCAATCGTTTTGACTTGGCACCCCTTTCGGTAAGCGAGAATAGTCTTGGTATTTGAGGTCGGGAGTGGAACTGATGGACATCATGAGGTTGGAGTGTTTGCATGTCATGTTGTACACATGTTGGAACGATCTCGTTGTCAGTTCATCGATTTCAGGCTGATATCGTCTCTCAACCTGGTGGTTCCGTACTTCGGAATAGCTAGCGAAGTGATTGGCGACAGTGGGCCGACTGCTGCAAGTTTTCGGCAGGACAGTGTCCGGCATCTGAGGATCAAGGTCTCCGGCTTTCTAAATAGAGTTGGTGCTCGAGACGCTCACCCGAGATCTTTCCACCGCGGGCATTTCTTTACAGAGGTGTTGGCGCCAAGATTTGTGTCTTGGTTTGAGTCGAACCGGGACAGATTCCATTCATTGGATTACCCTGTACTTAAATAGACCCCTCAGAGGAACACTTCGGAGTGCCAACTGCAGCCAGATATCCTGAGGTTCTTCTGGCCCCAATGATGCACAATCCGCTGTGCAAATGAGTCTCCTTTTGGTTAAGCTGGGGAACGAGGAAGGAGCTGGACGATGATTGCGGTGTTTCTCTTATCATTACAATCGTTCCAGGTATATAGCACATATCCGAAACTCCTACCCCTTTCCCTCCCATATTGTACATGTATGCCGTTGTATCCCAATTGTGCGCTGATGATTTATTCCCACCGCAGCTCTCCCTTCTGGCCCTCCTTCTCCTTCGACTTCGGTGTTTCTGCGGGCTTTACCTCTGGGAATCCAAGATTCTTGAACTCATCTTTGGCCATGAGATTTCTGCAAAACACCATTGTCAGCACTCTACTGGCAGATAGTTACGTGCTTCTCGTACCTATCCATCCGGCATGTCAAGTATGTCTTCGCAAGATTCCTACATTCGGGGTCGTTCATGCCACGCTGCTTCTTCATACACGCCAGGTAGTTTATCATGACGTCTTTGCATTCCCCTAGAGAAGTGTCAGCTATGGTTTCTTCACCGTGTGCCGAGAGCTCCGAATGGAATCGTACCATCGTGATCGAGAGGAAAGCTTCCACGCTCAGGCCTAAGCAATCATTAGCTATTGCTTGGGTATAGATACGAGTGGAATCCTACGGCGAGGGCTTCGAATTAATCTGTCGACCTCCAGGTCCTCCAAATGCGCTCATGATGCTGGATCTTCTCGAACTTGATGTTTCCTCAATCCTCCACTTCAGTCCAAAAATGTTGTTATCTAGTCTTGGCGCTCCCCGCATTATGACCTAGCCTGACCCACTTTCAGCTCCCTCCTCTCCTTATATCAGTCTCACCTCCTCACCTCAAGGCTCCTTTCCATAAAAAATTACGAGGAAATCGACGGGACCAGAAAGCTATAACATGCCTATGTAAGTCAAAAGTCTCCCTACTCCAGTTTAACTGCTAATCAACAGCCAAGGGTGAGTTGAGACCGACTAGCGGGCTCACTGCCGCTTGATATCGGTACTCTGGAGTTTATAACTAAAGGTTAGAGAAGAAACCCGTAGGAAGTTGCCACTTTGGTGAGGTTGAGTTCACCCTCTAGTCTCACACTCCGGTGCCTTACCAACTCTGCGCATGCAGCATCTGCAGAAAAGTCGATGGATATGGGGGTAGTGTGAATTTTGGTAATGTCGCCGATAGCCTCGAAATCACCAAGGGAAATGATCGCATCAAGTGAGTCCCAGTAGCTCTTTCTCTCTCCATAGCTCTGCTGACAAGGTCACAGAAAATACACGGCGACGAAAGATCGTGGCAAGGCTACAGCAGAGAAGTGCACACCTGAACGCAGCTTCTGTGGGGAATGCTCCACCATGATATGGCTCTGGGACAAGACCTGGCCCGAACTGATTCATCTATTTGCTTTAGCCATCGATATTGAAAATGGTAGAAAACAGCGAATCTTTTGAGATATTATACTGTTCTATCTAGACTGCGTCGGGCTTATACCCGGTGCAACGGCAACAGGTTAATTTCAAGGTTTCAGTTGGAGAACTGTGACGAGTACTCGATTCAAACGTATGCTCGCGACCTTAAGCCTTATTATTATCAAATCATATATTCTACCGTGCGTATACAGGTGCTAGGAAACATCCAGTTGGCCAATGCTCAATACTAGTATATCATATAAAGAACAGGTCGAGATATCGAGATTGGAACGTCCAGATAGAAAGAAATCGCCGAACAGGGTAAATACCCCGTTACACAGGAGACTTCAAGCGAGAACTTTTAGCAGCTGGATTCTACCCAGTTCTGCTTCTATCGTAGCAAGCTTTCGAGAGAAACAATATGAATATCTAGAAAACACGCAACATTTGGCTGTTAATATACGTTATATTGTGAGTCTTTTAATCTAAAATATACTGCCAATTTTAACTGTTAGCTACCAATAATGGAAGTATTATACAGATTGTAGTAACTAGAAGACAAGACAATCTACAGTGTTGAGTATCAGTCACCAATAAACAAAGTCCTTCACAGAACATAGTAATTCAAGAACAAATTGAAGTTGTCCGTATCAATTGTTGACGAGCAAAGTTCCCAACAGAACACAGGAACCAGAAGACCGTACGAACTCGTAGCCAATAACTAGCAACCAGAACATATACGCGGAACCGCCTGGGTTACGAATACAAAACTGTCATGGAAAGTTAAGCTCAACGATATCGATGGAATATCTCACCAGATCCTATGAGACTCTTATGTCGACGCAAAACGTACTTAGAGCTTGATAAACTCCTGGGTATCTACTTTAACAACAAAGCACCATCCTGTAAAAGCTTCCGTCCCAAGTCCTCCCCACCAACTCACCAATGCTTATTCAGGGTCAAATGCTCTGAGAAGTTCATCAACAGAGCCCAGATCTCTTTCCGCTTCAGCCCCTCCCTCGCCGGAATCATCTCCAGGCTCTCGTGGCCATTGAAGTACTTTAAGTACTTGTCGAAGGCATCATGGACCTTCGGCTCGGTGAATCGCTTCGCGAGAGTGGCGACATACATGCTCTCAACGTGTGAAAGTTTGTGTGGATCCTTGATAACATATGGTTGGATCTCCTTCAGGTGTTCAGCGAGATTGAAGGATGGAGAAGCCGTGGCGACAGGCTTTGGCTTCTTCGCGAGCTCAGCGGCTTCTGAAAGGTAGTCCTCCACTTCCTTCACAGCGAGACGGTCCAGACGAGCGTGTTCAGCCACCTGTTCGGCTGCGAGGGGCGCGCCAGAACCCTGGTCCTTGTCGTTCTCCGATCCGGACTCTCCGGCAGAGATAGAAGAAGCTGTCTTTGAGGTGCCTTGGTTGGCTCTCTTGGCAATTGCGTCCGACTTCATCTGATACTCGGCCTCGTAGATGATCTCAGGCCAAACCAGCACCCAGGCGAAGGTGTACAATTGGGTGACCCATCCTCCACGAATGAGCCAGCCAAGCATGGCGATGTAGCTCTCTCGGTGAGCCTTGCTCGGGAAGAACGTCTTATATGGACGCGGAGCCGCGGCAAGGTGCGCGAGGAAGTTAGGCAGGCGAGGAGAGTATGGAAATTTTTTGCTCCAAGCCTTACCAGCATCTGCCAGTTTGTGATTGTCGGCGTTTGGTGAGACGATGTAGGTCTCGCGAGGGTGGAGGGGGGGGATAGCGATGGCCTTGCGCCAATAAATCAGGTGAGCAGCAAGCATCAGCAGGCCATCGATCTCGACGCCATTTGCTTGCGCTACCTGTGAGAAAGACACAGTTGGCTTGCAAAGACGAATGCATTCAAGCAATGCTGCAGCAAGCTTGCCGTCATCGCTTTGTACGAGGGCCATAATATCGTCTTCATCACCTAGCAACAGCAAAGCAAAGTGTTTGTTGACTGAATCGATATCGTACTCTCTCTCATCGGTGAGGAACGGATCCGCAGTCGTGACCAGAAGACCTGGCATAGATTTCTCGACTGGTGATGGTAAGCCATATAGGAAAGAGGGGATTGGGATTTGTAGCTGTAGATCGAGTGGTGGGGTCGAATCAAAGTCGATGGTAGCAATCTGTCCAGTAGAAATGGCATCGAACACATCGCGTGTCGCACGAGCCAAGCTTGACTTGACCAGGATATTGCTCCAGAGCCAACTTATGGGGCGTTCTTATCGCGTTAGCTAAGGCCTCATGATATTTGCAGTGATAGCAAGCTACTTACTCTGCTCACGAGCCTTCTCCTTCATCGATAGCATAAGCTCAGATTCCTTCCAGATATAATCGCTCGAAGCCTGCGCATGGCAAAGAGCCTTGTTGAACTTCTTGATAACGTGTTCGTACATCTGATCTACAATCTCATCTTGCTCCTCCGGCGATACGTTGAGGCAGAAGACAATATTGAACATTGTCATTCCACCACGATCGTCCTCATCATCTGATTCGGCAGTCTTTTCCTTCGCATTATCGTCTGGTTTCTTTCCTCCTTGCTCTAAACTCTCGCCATTGCCAGCACTTTTCTTCTTCTTATTCTTCTTCTTGCTCTTCTTCTTCCATGTACCATCCTCGCGGATATGAATTGGGTAGGAGACACAAATGAGTGGGCCCAGATCTAGGACAAACTTCTTCTTGTTGAATGCACGTGAGGGTGTGAGGATGCTCTCCAGATCTGTGGTCTCAAACTCTCCCATACGCTCCCATTGGAACAGTGTCTCACTGCCATCATCAAAAGTGATGGGATTATCATCAAAGAATACTTCTCCGCTCGCATAGTGCCTCTTGCTGTGATTGCCGTTGGCGTTATCCTCGAGTTTCAGCTCGCCCGTAGCGTGTTGAGCCTGCTGAACCTGTATACCTCCATCCTCGAGATCAGAATCATCGTCATAATCGTCACCGTCATCGGGAATCTTTTCATCGTCGAGCTCGGTTCCGTATCTGAAGTCTTGCATTGGTGGGAGGTGTGGGAAATGTGGTGGGTAGTGGAAGACAAAGCGTGGCCCGTCCTTGGCTCTGATCACCAATGCGATGCAACTCAGACCGTGGTGAGTATTATGAGGCGAGAAGTTGGCAGGGAGCATCTGAGCAGTGCTTTGATTCGTCATGTTTTGCTTCTTATTCTTGAGAGGAGGGAAGAGGAATTACTGGTAGAGGTCAATTGGAAATGTTGAACGGGGTTTAGGGATGGAGGTGTTCATTTTGCCGGTAGCCGATAAGCGAGAATACCCCTGAATTGGCCACAAGAACATCCTGGAAGTGATCTGGCAATGAGCAGTCAGAAAAGAACAACGATGCAAAATTAAAATACAGTAGTGAGTTGATTGTAGGATGAAGAAAGAATATGAGCGTTGGGGAGAAAGTATCAAAAGAAAGCAAGCCAAGGAAAACTAGCAAAAAGATAAGTTTTTCCTTATTGTGCTTCAGGCAAGTTAAGCAGCTTCCCCAAATTTAATGCCAAATAGTAGTACTGTTTCCAAAGCTTGTAGGCTATACTGTATGCAAGCCGATAGCTGGTAATTTCTGTGTTTCAACGTATCCACAAGACAACACTCCTAGCTTTACTTATCTTCAGCAGCAAAGAATGGAATACCTCAACTCATACACCATACACTTTGGATTTCACTTCCAATGCAAATTTATGAGGATGGAATCTTTTGTGATTGTGATGTGCAAGGACCAATTATGTAGCGCTGACAGCAAGTATAGCTTCTTAAGATGTTTTAAATGAAGCCATGTTGACAACAACCCTTTCCATAGCTGATTGAACGCTCCAACCCTCTCACAGCTGAGTATTCAGCCTTTCAAGCTATTGAAAACTTTGACCATGAGTTGATGGGATGGGTAGAAGCCTTCCACATTGATGATTGATGGTAGGGAAGCCATGCGCATGTGAATATACTAGCACCATACAAATGCTTTAGCCATAGCGCGGTCTCGGATTATGTTGAGCGCAATTTATATATTGTAGTTCTTCTAGAATTAATTACGAGTCGAGCGAGAACAACGAAGAGACAAAGCCCTCTCACATGTGTTTCATAAAAAACCTTCCGTTGTGAGAGTTAGAAGCCATTTAGGTGCTCGGGCCAAGGCCCTCGCTTAATTTAGCGTGCTTCCATACCTTTCTCCCTGTTTCTCGTATGTTCTACAGCCTGTACGCTGCTTGTTTAAAGGAGCATATGCTCTCGCATGTATTTACTCTTCACGCACTTCTTATACTTTAATACTGAAACCTACCTTTGAGTTATCGAGGTCTGGCCTCTCACATCCGTCTATTGTAAATCCCAGCAACAGGTATGTAGTTTTGCTTTCGCATTCCATAAGTCTGCATCACTAGAGGCGGTGCAGTAGCCACCAATGTTGCATACTGGCCAGAGATGCTGTAACTTTACAAGTTTTACACAAAACCGTGGTAGTTAGAGCATGGAGTCGCGGCATGAGGATAATAGCCCACTCGAGCAGAAGGAATCCTCAAGAGAGTGAACAGAGTAAGCCGCTTATGAACAATTTCATCATGGAAACTATTGGAAGCCACCTGCAAAACCACCCTCTTCCCTCGAAATTGCTAGCATACTACAAACATGATCAATTTCGTTGAATTTGTCTCATAAATGGCTATTGCTATCGAACATGAGGGAATGCCCTGAGGTTTCCGACCGTCCGCGATGTCAGAGATTCTACCACTTGTCTTGACGATTGGTAAGCTGACTTTAACTCTCAAACTCCTAAGTTTTGTGGATGGAATGATCTCCTGGCAGAGAGTAGTGAACGCATGCTCCTTTTTTGAACGTACAAGCCATCCGGTGTTGATGTTTAGCCTCAAATGTCTGACACCCAGCGAGGCTGCAGGTCAGTGTTGCCAACAATATGAAGCGATATATATCGGCCGTTATGGAGGTACCCAATATATATCGCAATGTGATATTTGCTATGCTGAATCGATACGATATGGAGGCTCAGAAGCTATATTCTTGAAATATATTGCCAATATAGCCAATATGTCATGTTGCGAGGCCAAAAGGGGTACTAATAGCAATATTCAGCGTACTTCTTTGCCGTTTCTCTCTCTAGTTCACCATAATATATCTTCGCCAATACCCTCTTTGATGTGAGGCAGCTTTCGAGGCACTCTAAAGCTCGAATTGACTCAATTCCGAGTTGGTTTCGACGATCCGTGACCGTGACCTTCGCTCCTCAGAATAGCCGCTCGGGATCAGAACTCATTACAGGGATTGAGAGTATATTAACAGCCATCTTCGCGAGATTTGGAAATCTCCTCTGCTGAGAGTCTTTGAGCCACCACTTATATGCTGTTGTGACCTTCGGAACGAGCTCCATCGAGCAGTATACCTCGTACTCATCCATCCACACGCCATTCTTGACTACAATTACAATTAAAATACCTCCAATTAAGGCTTGTATGAAGGATGACTGCAGCAATGTAAACAGGAGTTTGATCAGCCAGAGCAAAGGACTTCTCCATCTTTTCCCACCGGCTATTGTACAAAGGCGTAAGAATAAGATCTAATTTAGCCAGAGCAATTTCCTTCCCTTTTTCGAATGCCGGTAGCATATAGTCCATTGAGGGGAGAATTATATCGAGTGTTGAGTTATGGCCCCCGCACTCTGTAGTAAGCATTTTTAACTTCTCAAGAAACACCTTGATCTTCGTAATTGTCTCCCATTCCGTCTCGGTCAAAGTATCATCTGCCAAATTATCTTGTGCCCATGTTTCGATGAATTCCTCGATCTCTAGCTGAAGATGCCAGCACGCGTTTGTCATTACGAACCATGAATTCCATCTGGTCGAATTATCGCGTGGCAGAAGCATACCTTTTGAGATAGCTAGCCATTTGTCGGGTCTCTGTGTGCTGGCTTTGAGGTATGTAACAAAATGATGGATTTTACCAAGGGGATCCTTCCGCCTACATCCTATAAGCTCTGCAACGCTCACGTTATAGATTCCGGCCAAGTTCTCACTGTCAAGTATCATTTCTTCATCGGTCACAAACAAGAAGGACCGTACGGCCAAATTGATGATATGGCCTCGACAGCGGACGCGATGATACACGGGAATATACCTTAATCCGTACTCTCGACGAAGGAGGCCTGACAATTCGAGAATCATTATGTCGTTCGTCTTCGCGTTATCCATCATGATATACCCTAAATTGTGTACAAATTTGAACTCCTTAATGGCATCTAGAAAATTGGTAGACAGTTTCAAACCTCCATGGTCTCCTAATACCTCGCAGAGGTAGAGAAGTGTGCTCGCTGTAGCGTTCCTGCTTTGTCGACGAAGTGCGCGATGATTCCGAGAATAGGTATACTGTTTGGTGAGCTCCAGAGGTCACAGCTGATATGGATCTAAGATTGTGCCTCCGAGAGTATTTGGCTTATCGACTTCTTCTTATCCTTGTACGGATCACCCATTCCATTGTACTATGCTTTTGCGTCATAGCAAACTCGGAATCAGGGTTAAGATATTGACGAAAAGCTCGGAATTATGGCACTTCTACAAGGCGAAAAGGCAGGCTTACGGCAGCTACTTATTGTACATAAAGATGCTCCACGACGTCCGGGTCTAACACGCCAAAACCAGTACGACGATGAGGTTTCCGATGAGCCTCTGCATGTGCGAACGCATAGGCTATACCCATTTCTACCCCCTTCGATTTGGCCGTCCGATCAGCATTCTTTTTGAGGCCGTAATACCTCTGTATATGCACCCTCTGCCCAGAAGTACTGCCAGAGAGAAGGTACGTGACGGAGCAGTATCGGTACCTCTATTCTGAGTTGCCAGTCGCTGAAAGATACCTAGTCTCCACACATTCTTCGGGCATATGCTTAAAATTCCACGACGACCGAGGACGTTTGGCATTCGAAGGAGGAGAGCTACGCATCCTGACAGGAGGGAATGATGGAGGTGGTGGAGAGCTGTCAGTTGCTGCGAGCGCATCAGGAGGAGAGTCGGCCACAATTGAAGGCGTAGCAGGAGTCCAATTACGAGGAGATCCACGATAAGGAGGCGATTGTGAAGATGTACGCGCTGCCTTTACGCTGAAGGGGAGACGACCTTGACGGGAGCGTTTTGGCGCCATATTGCTGATCCTGCGAGGTCAAAGCCATAAGGGAAACCATGCTAACTTTACATCCATGAACACGAAAAACATAACTGTAACGGGGTATAATTAGTATGATCTAACACCATCGAATGAGTTATCTATCATTAGTAAAGGTGGAGGATTGAAGAGAAAACAGCCAGGTATGCTACTAGGGGTACACGATCCTCACAGGCCTCTGAAATCTACTATATCGTCACGATATGGCAATATATATCATAATACAAATCCGCAAATCTGAACCAATACGATATGGAGAAGAAGAAGCTAGCTATATAGCCACAATATGGCTTTTACGAAGCAGATATGATTCAGCTTGCAATATGGGAATATATTGGCTTATTGTTAGCAATTGCTGCAGGTCGATCTTTTTGAAAAGGCCCAATAAAGAACAGATACGTCACTGTCGGATTTGATAGGTGGAAGCGAATCCAGAGCATGCCTCATAACTCCTTGCGAAAGCCTGTGCTTATATGAGACAATTTGCGAACCATCTAAATCATGCTTTGCGTGTGCTCTATAGGGTTGACTCCCTCGCCTGGTGGGAGACAGCGTCTTTGAGACTATCGGCACAGTACCGAAGATGGGAATTGACCTACGTGGTGAAACCCCTTCCTGAGCTGGAT
>MU254210.1:0-21874 GCA_019669825.1 Calycina marina
TTTTGAGTGCCTGTAAGGCAGGGAGTAGAGGGGGGCTCCATTCCTCCAGAAAAGACGTGTCAACGCCCTTCCTGAAGGGAAAAAAGCTTAAAAGATGAAATTTGAGGGCTAGAAAAGCCTTTGAAGATGGTGTTTTGGGTCAATCAATCAAAAAGTCAATTCACGAAAAAAGTTGTAGGTGTGAGAGCTCTGAGACGAACGTTTACAGACGGAGTACTTACGTAACGGCGACCTCACCAGAGGAATGGCCAGCGACACCTGCTGACGAAATACTGAGGCTATTCAAAATATCTAGAATGGCAGCTTGAACCGCTATACAGATCGGCTGATTGTATTCAGGATGGTTGATTTGGAAAATTTAAACCACTTGGATAGCTCCTCTAGATGATGCATATCCGTGGAACCTGAAAATGATTAGATAAATATACCAAGCAAATCACAGGGGCATTCGATATCCTTGTAAATTAATGTTGTGTTTTCAAGTCTCTTCAAAAAAGTAAGATTCATATTGACGAGCTCAAGGAGCATCTTCGCCCATTGGGTACCCTGGCAGGTAGAGATGAATGCTATGTCTGGAGAGTTGACTGGTAACATAGGCAAACATACGCCTTTCCCTAGGATTGTGGGTGCCCAAGTTGAGTCGACAACAGCAAAGGATTTCCCTCCCAAGGAGCTTCATCGTATATCGAGGATATAAGCAAGTTTCTTCAGATAGCTCTCGAAGGCTGGCGTAGCCAAGTTTAAATTCTCAAAGTACTCTCAGAATGTGACTGCGGGACGCTGAAGTGCACCAGCTTCATTGGTAGCGGAGAAAACCAGAAATTTGGGCGTTATTAAGTTAACGGAATTGCAGCTCCATTCATCGAAGCCGTGATTTTGGCTTTATTTTGTCCGCCTTCTCGCTGGGCATAGGCTTCATAGGCTCAAGCTCCGATTTCAGCGGCACAGTATCGTGATTGCCAGTCAGATTTTGGCTATCAAGATATTGGAACGCGTCATCGAGAATGGTATGGGTATTTGTTCCCTCAAGCCCAAAGAAATTGATCGATACCTTTCTAATACCGTTTGTTGAACAAATCATGTCCTCACGTGGAACCTGTTGAACATTGGATACCATATTTTCATTAGGGTGGATGAGTTTATCTGACCTGCACTTTTAAGAATTTGGTATCAATCTTTGGGTTGACCTTTTCGAAATCCGCATTAGGTGAAACGATACCGTGTTCTAGAATCAGGGCAGTCTTAATGAGACCAGTCAAACCACTTGCGCCTTCAAGGTTTCCGAAGTTAGGCTGCACAGATCCACTACAAATAATCAGTACGCTCTTGAAAACTTGGCTAGATATAGATATTGCTCAATCTAGATTGCTACAACTGACATGATCAGAAGTTTGTTTGTATCACGAGCTTCTATGAATACTTCCCCAGAGCGAGTGCCTCGCAACGATCTATCAGTTGTCAGTAGGCAATTCCAAGCTTTAGCGCTTCATGTTCACGCATCACCTACAGCTGTCTCAGTGTTTTTCAAAGAATGTTCTTCTCTCAGGTCCCTCGAAGCAAGGTTTCCTGTAAATCCATGTTTGGTTTGGTGATGCCAGAGATGTACCCGTCTTGGTTTACACCCGAATTTCTGATAATCGCGCGAATGATCTCGCCATCTTTGATGACATCTGATAAACGTTCTAGAATGATAGCAGCAAATTCTTCACCTCGAGCGTAGCCATTATCCCTATTATCGAAGCTGAAGCACCTCCCTACTTCCGCACGCGGTATCGACATTTGCTCTTGGTCCATGGAGGTTGAAGAGCCAACTCAAACGATTGGCAAAAATTGACAGCATAGGTCCAATTGTTACATGAGTTGGCCTATACCGTAGACCTTTACTGAGGAATACTTTCCAATCGTTGGTAAAAGAACCAGTGTAGACGGCAGTGTTTGAGCAACTGACCCTCTCCATTGCTAGACCCGCCAAGAACCATTAGTATAATTTATATAAAAATATTTGCACAGGTTCGAAGTATGTTTTGACAATATGTCGTATTATAATTTGGGTCGGAATATGAGAGGTGTGGTCACAGTCTCGCAAAGTCCCCGTGAGACGTCCGCGAAGCTAGTATTCGCCCTAGCGCTCCTCTCTCCAGCCAAAGCTCCGGTTTTTCATGTGAGTGCTGTATGCTGAGGTCGCGGTAGCTTTGCGGGCCGGTGGTTAGCCATAACTGGGTGACAGACTCGCTTGCTTTTGCCTTTACCAGCCCCCTAAGAGAGGCGAGTGTGTAAATAGCTCGGGGGGGCGCTGTGAAAGCTGGTCCAGCCTTCGCGGCTTTATCTGCTTCTTCATTGCCTAGGATACTCAGGTGTCCTGGTACCCATTCCAAAATCTGTTGTTTGTTGAGCAACGGTAGTTATCTGGAGAGCATCACGTGAGCGATATGGCACTCGCGCTAGCCGAGCAGTGGTTACACCTAAGACTACAACTGTACTCCTTCCTTCTGAGTAGTTGATTAAAAACAATACAACATGTTGAACCACCAGGTGGCTTCCTACTGTGCCTAGGAGACTCCCTTTAATGAAGGATCATTAACATCATCAAGGATCCAGTCTAAACATTGTTGCCTAATCCAAAATCTGGCTTCATCCATCATAGCCACTTCAGGTGAAACTGCTAAGAATGACACCAACGGCACCAGACCAAGACAACTTCTTAACAATCTAGTGATACAGGAGCGAAGACCATGCGAGGTGCAGCCTATGCAAAGATTCCATATTCCGCCACCAGCTATGAGGCTGGATTCCGCAAAGTCACTTATGCGCAAATGCTATCAATGGCTTGGCACACTGGATTCACGACATCCTTGGTGCTGGCCAGAACTTACCAACTCTGGCATATCTGGGACCAAGTGACTTGGGACACAACATCGTGCTTCTGGCTGCCGTCAAGGCTGGCTAAAAGGTAGGCAGATTTTTAAATCAGCGATTTAACACAGCAAGAATTGACGTATATCAAGGCATTCTTCACATCTCCACGAGACAGCATCATTGTTCACAGCCACTTGCTGAAAGTCCTTGACTGCAGTGCTTTAGCTTAGCGTCAATCCTCTGCCGCCACGAGCGGCTAGTCTCAATGAGGGGTGCAAACTACAGAGCTACAAAATTCCACGCGTGGTTCTTTTCAGCAAGACATAGGTGCCCTTCCCATGCAACAAGAATTATGCGGAGGATACGCTAGAACACTTCGCTGAACTTACACGTCTGGCTCAACGGGCCTGATAAAGCTCATAATCTGGAAACATGAGTTCAGTCAGACGATCAAGGATTGGTTGTCCATCGACCCTCCAAGGGAGCCGAGGTCAATATTGCGAGATGGACTGGGCATCGGTGGTTCAACACGCTGCACCCTTTCCACGTAAGTATACACGTGCTCCGGAAGACTCCAGGATATTAACAAAATCTCAGGCCAGTGATTTGTATGCCAACTTGCTTGATGCCCTCCCTAATCAAAAAACCAGGATCTGGCCTCTCTCCGGAGTTCCTCCTTCTCCCAGCTCGTGATTGATGACCGCAAGCACACCACAGCAGACCCTGCGCTACTCACGCCTCTCTTCCCTGAGGCGGTAGGCTAGGATTCCGAGCTTCTTGACTTCCTCTCTAAGAACACCGAGAGCGTTTTATTCGCTGGGAGAAACATCTCGAACGCTTCCGGGACCGCCATCTCCAAGAGGCTCCACCTCTTTGTTGTCATCGACATTTCTGAAGCTGGTGTCTTGCCCAGCCTTCGTACCATCGATGAAGAGTGGGCCTTCTTCAGCTTCTAGCCCGGTAGTGGAATCCAGTTTGAGCGTAAGGCGGGATATCAGTACGAGGCAATGGTCAAGCGCTATCCAAAAACAGAGCGCTTACAACCATTTTTACACGGCTTCCCAGAGCTCAAGACCGAGTGAAGAACGCGCGATCTGTACACTCCTCATCCCACCAAGCATGGTCTCTGGATCTACCGTGCGCGCGCCGGCGATATTATCGTTTTCCTCGACGGCAAAAAGACGAGCCCGAATTGCATGGAGCATCACATTGGAAGGCATCCCCACGTCAATTCTGCTCTGGTTCTAGGTATCGTTCGCTTCTAAGCTGCAATAATGATCGAACCCACTTCAACCAAGGTTCTCTATGCTACTGAAAGAGCAGAGTTCCTCGATTAAATCTGGCCAACTGTCCAAGAGGCTAACCAGGAATGTCTCCAGAATGCCAACATTGCCGAGTCCCATATGTTCTTCACCACACCAGAGAAGCCAATTGAGAGAGCTGGAAATGGTAACGTTCAGCGAAAGCCAAGGCTGGACATACATGCCTCGGAACTCAATCAATGTCTTGTATGCTGATACCGACAAAACGATGGCGTTGAATGCAAGTCCCCCGGTTGAAGTCGATCTGGGAGACTTCAACTTGATTGAAGATATTGTGAGGCCCTCAGAAGCGCCATCAAGAATGACGACTTCAAAATTTCGGATGATCTCGTCAACCAAGCTCTCGACCCTTTTTGAGCTCTTCAGTTGACGCACAGCCTAACTCAAACTCTGAACATGCCTGATTTTAACATCAGCATTGTTAACACCAATCCCTCTGGCTCACAGTTCGCGAAAGCCATCGTTGATATCTCGAGCCAAAGCAAGACTGCAAAGGCCACATGCGAGGATTCGAGGCGTAAGACTACTAAGAGCAAGCTTGCAGTGTATACCACAGTCATCGACTTAGCGTTTGTTCCCGCAACAACTCGAGTAGTAGCACTCACCAGCAGCACAGGAACGTTGTGCTCCTATACCCTGCAAGATCTCCTCGACAAATCCGCGGTCTCACACATCTACTGTCTCAACCGCGCAACCGCGCAACCGCTCCCGAAACCCTCCAACAAGAACGCAGTCGAGGACGGAACCTCCCAACCACTTTCCCTCCTCGCGCGTCACCTTCCTCACTGTGGATCTCTTCCACCCCATATTCGCTTTTCCTAAACCCACCTTTCAAAACTTCTAATCAACCACCAGGGGAACCATTCACAACGCCGGACCTGTAATCTTCAACTTGCCTCTCCGCTCTTCTCCAAGCCCTTCCGAGGGCTCGGGAAAGTTATCGCCTTCGCAGCCACGTCCCCAACATACTCGTCCCTCACCATCCTCCATCCATCTCCTCCGTCGCAAATGTTGGCGTCGAGACTCTTATCCCGGAAAAGATCATCGACGATCATCTAGCGCCCGTTACTACGGGATCCCAGGCGTAGGCCAGGTTGCCGGGCCAGTCAACTCGCGCTGAGTATGGAGTAAGCAGGAATGGCTGCCTTCTATTGCCATCCATTCATACCGCATAGGTATCATCACATCATCTGTAGGCACTGGCGAAACAGAAGTCGACTGGGAGCCCATGGATCTACTAGCCGGTGCCCTCGTTGAGCGTCCTCTTGTCGCCAAAACATCCGCGATTCCCGGACAGGCGGTCGTCCTGCACCCAATGAACCTGGAGCCTACACAATGGGAGGCATTGCTAGAGACAATAGCCAAGGCTATTAAGCAGACGAGGAAGAATTTGAAGACCGTGGGCTTTGAGGAGTGGGTGCAGCGGGTGAAGGATGAAGCCGGCGGGCGGACTGGATTCCGAGGAATTTGAGGTGATAATGGAGAAGAATCCTGCGATGAAGTTGTTGGGGTTCTATACGGAGCTTGCAAAGGGTGATGTATTGCCTGGTGTCAAGACGAAGCTGGCAGCGAAGGGAAGTGGGAAGTTGAAGCGAATTAAAGCCGAGTGAATGGAGGGTTGGGTTACATTAGGACTGGATCTGGAAACTGGAATCACCTACCTAACCTTACCTAGATACTTTGGCTATTGTAGAGAGAATTGGCAGAAAATAAGACGCAATGAAACGGAAGACTTGTGAAACTATCTCATAAGATGTTTGAGTTGTGAAACAATCAGTACTGAGAGATTCCTGTCCAGCCACTCAGAAGGTATCCCACTTTTGATTACGCTAAGATAGCGAGTCCCCAAAAGTATTATATTTTCTGTGCTCAGTCAACAGTCAGTTCACAATCATTTACAGCGTGCGCAATGGGTACGAAACGGAAAGCTTCTCGCAAGAGCATGGTGGCAGAAGGTGACAATTCCGGATGGATAGAGAAGGGTGGAGGAATGGGACCGATCAACAGTTATGAAGATGTTGCAGACTCCGAAGACGAGTTTCACATCACCAGGGACAAGATAATGTTGAATGAGGGACCAGATGCAAAGAGGAGGAGGAAAATTAATGAGGAAGATTCTCTCCTAGAAGTCTCAGATGACGAGGTTCTCGGCATAGACTCCTCGAGCGACGAAGATATCCAAATCCCAGACTCAGAGGATGAAGATGATGAAGCACGCATCCAAGAAGAAGAAGATGCAGCCGTTGGCGGATACGAAAAAAAGGAATACTATGGAGCGGATGCTATCGAGACAGAAGCACAAGCTCGCGCTGCAGAAGAGGAGGCGAGACGACTACAGCTGAAAAACCTGCAGAAGATGTCTGCTGCAGATTTCGGATTCGACGAAGAAGAGTGGCTAGATAGCGGAAAAGAACATGGTGCGGACAAAAAGGATGTTGTTGTTGAGGCGCTGGCTGTGCAGCAGATTACACCGGATATGAGTGTGGACGAGAGGATGGGGATCATACAGACGAGATACCCGGAATATGATTTGTTAGCAGATGAGGCGGTAAGGTTGCAGCCTGTATTTGTCGAGTTGCAAGAGCAGGCGAGGATGGAGAAGGCGTTGAAAGGATCGACAGCAAGGACGATCACACTTATGAAGTGTCGAGCGCTAGCAGCATATCTGAGTTGTCTGGCAATGTACTTTGCGATACTGACTGGACCGCTAAGGGATGATAGCAATACTCAGCTGCTAGACCCAATTGAGTTGAGGGATCATCCTGTGATAGGCAGTATACAAAAATGCCGGGCTCTGTGGGGAAAGGCCCAAGGACTCGAAATTCCATCGCATTCAGACGACGAATCTGAAATTGAGTCGGAAGGGGACAGAAAATTGGAACCACAACCTATTAGAATACTCAAGAAGACCAAGAAACGGGCCGCCCTGGATGCCACGATCTCAAAAGCTGCTCTGGCGCGTCAGAAACGTATCGAAGCCGCCGAGGCCGAATTATCTGGCCTCTCAAGATTGATGCCGAAGCCTCGAAAATCTTCTAAGCCATCGAAAGTGAACGTATCCCGTGAAGACGAAGACAACTCTGACTTTGGTGAAGAAGAGGTTCTATCCGCGAAAGCAGCAGCCGAGAAGGCCAAGAAGCGGAAGTCATTGCAATTTTATACATCGCAAGTTGTGCAGAAAGCGAACAAGCGTGCAGGTGCTGGACGAGAGGCTGGTGGGGATATGGATCTACCGCATAAAGAGAGACTACGCGATCGCCAAGAAAGACTTAACCGCGAAGCAGAGGCACGTGGAAAGAAGCTGGACAGTTATGGACGCGGTGCCGCTCTTGGTGGTGAGAGTGACGAGGAGGATATCGCGACTGCAACAGAGATTCGTGGTGAAGAGGACGAGTACTACGATATGGTTGCCAAACTCTCGAAGAAAAAGAAACAAGCCGCAGTAGACAAGTCTGCAGCTATTAAACACGCTCAGAATGAGAACGGCCTGATGAGAGTGGTGGAAGGACAAGTCGATGCAGATGGGAAGAGAGCAATCGGATATGTGATTGAGAAAAACAAGGGACTGGCTCCAAAGAGGAAGAAGGAAGTCAGAAACCCCAGAGTGAAGAAGAGGATGAAGTATGAGGAGAAGAAGAAGAAGCTGTCGAGTATGCGGGCAACGTACAAGGGTGGTGAAGAGAGAGGCGGATATGGTGGTGAGAAGACCGGTATCAAGAGTGGCTTGGTCAAAAGTGTCAAGCTCTAGAAACGCTAGTAATAATATAGATGTCGGTATCCCAATTTCCTTGTCATTCTTCCTCTGCTGCTGCTACTGCCGCTCTGAAATCTGGAGGAGTCGTTACACCAAGAACACAGGATGCACCGGTCAGCACCATGGGACTTTCTCCATCTACTGATAATATCCCAAGTCAAGAACGAGCTGTCGGGAAGTTGGGGCAGAGCCAACAATTACTCCCGACGCTATCATTTAGCGCCGAGTACGAACATAGTCGCTCGTAGCAAACAACACCGATTGGCAACGCATCAATCTTATATGAATTTTTCGTCGCATCGTGCTCTGGTTCATTCCAGGTATATTGAGTTTACTTCTTGATTGGAACGGACGGATCTGAAATCTGGGCGGTCGACCGTTCTTACCTTATGTGGTTGCTGAGGAAGGAGCGCAAGCGTTTTCGTCTTGGCTGGGACTTCTCTCGTCCAGCAATATTTATAATTACCTACTTTCTCAACACTTCTCACTATCTACCCCCTATCGACCCTCATATAACTGAGTACTCTTACACCCCTTCAACATGAAGTATCCTATGATATTCATCCTCCCCTCCATCTTCATTTCCTCGTACGCCCAAGAAAATGTCAGTGTCGAGCACCAGGACCTCGAAATCCTCCGCCCGGTCCCTGTGCTTGAAATCGGGCTCCAATACATCCTCGGACAGGTTGGCGCGAATTCCACTACCGCGCAGAACGATTCGATTGTCGAAGTGCTAGGGTTGCATCCCAAGCCTGCGATCTTGGGGCCTGCGACTACTGGTAACACGCTGGTGAACCCGAACGCTGGACCGACGGAGTGCAGTGCCACGATGCCTTGTCTAGAGTATGGCTCTCTCTCTCTTGCCATATGACCTTAGGTCACTTGAGGTCAAGATTCTGTCGCGTCTTGTGAGAATATTTGCTAATATGCACTTTCAGTGGAAGCTGCTGCAACTCGGTATGGTCAAGGATGTAGATGTCAATGCAAAATGCTGATTGTCTTCAGGAAGGGAAGTGTGGCTACACTCCATACAACTGTCAGAGTACTGGGACTACAGTCTGTGTCAGAGACTGCAATGCTCATGCAATGTGCGGCAGGGACTCGCTCAACGGTGCGCAGAAATGCCCTCTAGTATGTAATTTTAACACGATCCGGTTCTCATAAGTTTTGAGAGTATTTGATCATACTAATTTCCATCAGAACCTCTGTTGTAGCTATTTTGGTTATTGCGGTGTAGGCATGCTCTAAACTCTGGGCTTAGGGCACAAGCTGATCAAGCCCAGACAACTCCTTTACATTGTTCCAGTCAAGATGCTGCTGGCCAGGTCACGCCATGCCAGAAAGACTACGGTCGTTGTGGAGTCTTGTATCCTCCATCGTGTCCTCAAGGAACATCGACGTCAAAGGGTAGAAAAGTCGCGTACTACCAAGCTGCGTAAGACTCGCAACATCCATAAACCAGCATAATTGCTCACTGGGAATAGTGGTGTCCGCTATCGAAAGTGCAATCGGATCACCCCGTCGCAGATCAATACCGAAGGACTGACCCATCTGAACTTCGCTTTTGCACAGCTTGACCCTACAACGTTTGCTGTCGTTCCAGCTGATCCTCTTGATTTGATGTTGTATCGCCCTTTCACAGCTTTGAAGTCGGCAACCCTCCAGACCTGGATAGCTCTTGGAGGCTTCACTTTTAATGATCCAGGACCGACGCACACCACTTTCTCGGATATGGTGACAAGTCCCGCGAATCGCGCTGCCTTCATCAAATCGATCATTGAGTTCATGGGTAAATGGGGATTTCAGGGAGCCGAGTAAGTCTCTAGATCCCGGAGTCCGTTGAGCGTGTAGCGCTAACTCCATATCCTCAGTCTTGACTGGGAATTTCCAGGCCAGAGTGATAGAGGAGGGCGACCCAGTGATGCTAAGAATCTCGTTCTACTTGTAAAAGAGATGCGAGCAGCATTTGGAAGGAAGTATGGTCTGAGCACTGTTCTGTATGTTTGCTGATCAATCACTCTCTAAGTTGGAGCTGATGCATCGTAGGCCACCTGACTTCACGTACCTTTCAGGGAATGACCCTGTTGGAATGTCTCCTTACGTCGACTTCTTCAATTACATGTGAGCATTATCTCACAGCCAGCGCATTGTGCTGATTTTTCAAAAGGACGTATGATCTCCATGGACCGTGGGAGGCATCGTATATTGGTGCGAAAGTACGTCCGCAAACCTCGATCATCGACGTGGACTCGGCACTGGTCTCTCTGTGGTTCGACGGAGTACCACCATCCAAGGTCAATTTAGGAATTGCCTACTACGGACGAGGCTTCACATTAACCGACAAGAACTGCCGCGAGATCGGATGTCCATACTCTGGTGGTAGTAAGTCTGGTCCCTGCACAGGATCAACTGGTGTGCTCAGTCTCAGAGAGATCAAGCAGCTCGTAAATGATAAAGTAGCAATACCTAAACTACTGCCTGATCTGATGATCAAGGAGATCTCGTACGATGATCAATGGATCGGCTACGATGATGCCGAGACGATAACCTTGAAAGAGAAATGGGGAGATAGACATTGTCTCGGTGGCACGGCGATATGGAGCATTGACTTCGACTCTGGTGCTGGCAGGTCAGTGCTGAGATCACGCATTCCGTAACATTGCTGAAAAGTGAATAGTGGTGACAAGCCCCTTGTAGTAAGTACCAAAGGGTCTTGTGCAAATGGACAAATCTGTCTTGGATCAAGTTTTGGGGACTGTTGCTCCTCCCACAACTTCTGCGGCTCGACTTCCGCCTACTGCTCAACAAGTGCTGGTTGTCAGTTAGAGTACGGCACCTGTACAATGGACACCGCTGCCGGAGTCCACATCAGCATAAATGGCCGCTGTGGTAACGGGTTCACCTGTGCTGGTTCCGCGTTTGGCAAATGCTGCTCTCCTGCTGGGTACTGCGGCTCATCGTCACTCTACTGCTCACCAATCAATGGCTGCCAATCCAGCTACGGTCTCTGTATCGAAGCTGAAGCGGTTATTGTAAGCAAAGATGGGCATTGCGGAGATGGGATCACTTGTCAGAACTCGGCGTATGGAAATTGTTGCTCGCAGTATGGATGGTGCGGCACGACGGCTGCACATTGTGCGGGTGATAATGGCTGTCAACCACAATATGGCGCTTGCTCATCGTGATACAATGGATAATTTGAGTACACACTTGTGGTGGGATGGGCTGAGGCGAGATGTGGATTGCATTACCTACATTTGAATGAAGAATACTGTTTGAAACATCAGGCTAAAATTACTGACGTTGTGGAAAAGCGAAGAGTGCATGAAGATCGTACCCGACGTGGCAGGAAGTTGCTACATACATTTCAATAGTATGCAGATTTTCTGTTCTGTCCAAGAATCCCAAGCACCAGATTTGCAGTAACAAACAACAAAGTAGTACATCAACCGCCACATACGAATTCTGATCCTAAACCAAGCGTTTGCGTCTGTCCCCTCACAAATGATGATGACGTCTCCACCATCGCTGCCGTCGGTGACATGAGCGTCGGCTGCTTCACTCGCCACTACATTTCGGGGTGTGAGCTGCTGGCGTGTTAGTAGTCTTGGAGGGAATAGGTAGAAGTGAGAGGAGAGAGAGTAAAGAACACGAACAATGGCTAGAGTCATGCGAACAATATTGGGCGAACGAGCCATGTTTGAAGATGGCACTGCAGGTTGCGAATGGGAATTAAGTGAGATGCAAGGGGGAGCATGTACGTAGAAGAGCAGATGCTAGGGGCGCTAGAAGTGCCACGGAGGTAAGGAGGTGAAGAGACTCCATGATGCTAGGAGTGGATGGCGACGAATTCCGCTGGATAGACGGAAGAGTGGACTGATGGTGTTCTTGAAACAGCCATATTAGAGATTTATATACTCGCGGACATTGCGAATTTGTAAGCGTGAAAAAGCTGACCGCGTGCGGCATCGACCAAGCACTTCAGTCACTGCGCTATTAACAGTGTGCCTCAAGGAAACATTTGCTGGGATACCATCTATTCATCTGGGGCTTGGAGAATGATGTTCTGTTGCCTGGAGGAGATTTTGAAAGGATGTGTGCTTGCGGCGTGGTGGTGCTGCTGCATTTCGATCACCTTGGATGAAACTTGGCTTGGAGGATGCTTGGTTTTAAGCGCTGAGGCTGGTTTAGGACGATGGAATGTGATGCTGGGATGATATTGTGAGAAAAATGATGCATTTGGCTATAGGAAAACTTGAGGGACCTATGTTGTTCCGACCAAGAATGGTAATACGATATATTGTCACAACCCACCTGGTTTCTGTGCAAATACTCACCATTTTGAGCAGGATAGGGGTTACCGGTAGTATGACTGAGGTTCAGCTTCATTGATACGCGGAAGGTAAGTGGGCAGAAGTAGTTATATTAGCCTTGAGGTCCTCTGAATTCACATAGTATGGAAAGTTGTTGATAGCTAGCACGGAGCCTCGCTTAGTTTAGTCCCAAACCGGACTAGTGCGACTAGCCGAGGAGCTCACTCTGTACGTCACGTGGTAACATGACAGAGCGCAACTACCGTTCTAGCTCAACAAAAGCTGTAAATATTTGCCGAAGGTCAGCAGAATGATTGATTGATTGCTTGATTCAATTTAACGCCCGTTATAGCAACCTGAGGTCGCTATGCAGGCTTACGTGAATACAAACTACATTGCCTGCGAGGCAAAGCCCAAATGCCTTGTTTCGCAATCGACGTTTATCTATGGCTATCATACAGTGGTGTTTGTCCCTTGTCGCAGCTAAGCCGCCTGTACTGATGTTCTACAAGTGCAGCAGTCTCCCCCTGGGCTACTCGTTGTACATGTCTCCTTCAACCGGCTTCCTAAATTTCCCTAGAAGCTGGGTTGCTTCCATAAATTCAGCTGCTTTGATGACAAGTTCGGGGGTACTCAAGACCTCCCCAAGGCCAACAACCCTGGTCCCAGATGTGTTCGGCGTAGCTGACGATATTTTCTGCAGTAGAAAAGGACATGTTCAATCGTTTGAAGCCTATAGCCGCATTCGCAGCTAGGGCTTTCGATTCCCGGAACCTTTCTACTGTGAAGGTATCCTTTAAGGCCAATTTTCCCTGTGCGTAGCTGTGTAATGATCGAACTTAGACTTCTGGAGGCCCCCACGTGAGATTGCAAAGCTGCTCGGCGTCCCGGGATTGGTTTGTATTGTGTGAAATTCTGCCATTGGGGTCCTTCTCCCAGTCAACAGCCCAGTCATGTGCCGCTTCAAGATCAGCAGAACTTCGAAGCATCTCACCAGCGACTTGCAGTCTAAGGCTGCCTTGATGACAGTGGCTTGTGCTAGCCGTATCAGGTTAGGCACATAAGCGAGGTATGGCTTGCATAAACGTGAAAGAGTATAAAATGAGGACACCGCAATCGAAGCCAGCTGTACACACTAGGTGCAGGAATTGACTGCGCAGAGGTCTTGGCACAGTATAGAAATCGAATTATTCCACAATATCACCACAAACTACTACGTACTCTATCTCCATTTAGCTCCTGAAGTGTCTTACAACGCTTGCGCATCTCTCTAATCCGTTAAGAATCCGTGCGATTGTTATTCAGCCCCATTCGCGTTGTATTGCCTCCTTAAACTCTGCCACTGTTTGCCAGTTTCCACCACCTAATCGTTGCTTTAATACTTGCCAACAAGCCTCAATTGAATAAGATCTGGCGACTGAGGAGGAGGGTGAACAAGTACACGTAGGCCCGAATCACTTTTAAGGCGAAAACAAGCATTATTTCTTGATCGGCTACCACGAGAAGGATCGCCATCCTCTTGTAGATAGACTGGCCGGCCAAAACGTTTCTGCAGAATTAAACACTTTTGAATATGCTTCGGCAGAACCTCTTTAGCATAAAAGTCTTTCGATATAGCGTTCCCCTTAGGTGTAATCTCTGCTTCAGGTTGCTGAACCTCCCTTTGTCGCAAACGCTCTTGGAAATCTTCTGCTGTTTCGTATTTGTATTTAACAGGCCTACGAGGTTCAATAACCTTCTCAGCAGGCTCTTTAGGATCTTTGTAGAATATCAGTGGGCCCTTGTGATTATACGAGACTCCAGCTGCAATATGCACTGTGAACTTTAATCCAGACGATTTGACTACTTGCAGACGTTCCTTTCGATGTTGTTGGACTGGGTATCGTAGCTCGTACTCAGGTTTGTCATGTAAACTCACTGACCTTAAGTGCACTTCGTCCTTAAACCATATTTTCTGCCAGAAATCCATTGTGCCCTTATCTTCATGTTCCTGGCCGTACTATATCCGTTTCGTTTTATTAAAGGCCAAAATCTCTGACGTATATGACTTCTTAAACCATCGAGCACCTGCCTGCGTAGCCTGGTGTTGTGGAGTACGAGGGGCGCATTGCAATTCAAGTTTATTGACCGTATACGAATCTTCATGAATCGGATTTGACTGATCTGTTATTGTATTAGAGACCAATTTGGTAACAGTAAATTTCCTTCCCGATATCGAACTTCTTCTTCTCGTTCGTCTGCATGCCTTAGAGCCAAGATTGTCTCGTTGTTTTAGCCAAAGACGCGCTGTCGCAGGAGGTATATTGATATGAGGGAGACGCGCTACTGAGCCGACAGAGGCACCTTTTTCCTTGGAGCCAAAGGCGTCGAAGAAACGAGTGCGTATAATAGTATCATATTCATGCCTTTTGGGGGTACTAGAGAGTGTTGTTGGTGCCATATCATAATGTTTTCAATGAAATTAAGTGGTGATGAGGGTGGTGGCCCCTGCGCCGTCAATTCCTGCACCTAGTGTGATTGCGCACATGATTGGCCAGTAAACCCTCAGCAAGGCTGACATTTTGAAATTTATTTCTCTCTACTTCTACCACCACAGCAGCTCTATTACAGCACTATCCCAGAACGGCAGATCTACTCAAAGCTCCTCAAGATGGAGACGTTCATATCTGAGCCTGCTGTGCGCCAGGTGCAGGTGCAATTCTTCACCAATTCCCCTGACATTGCTCTTCCTGAAGAGAAACAACAGCTCATTGTCCCTACCAGTACATTTTCTGTACCACGCACGACGTTGTGCAGACGCTGACTTTTGCTAGATATTGGCCGCTCTGGACTGTCGCAGATTCTTAACTCAGATTCTATGCTAGCTACTCCCAATATTGTGCCATTTCAATTCCTCATCAACAGCTCTTTCCTTCGAACCACTCTAGAAGAATACCTCTCCGCCAGTGGATTCTCCACCGAAACCCAGATACGACTGGAATATGTGCGCAGCTTCATTCCACCCATTTACGAAGCTAGCTTCGAACATGATGACTGGGTCAGCTCGATAAATGTGCTGTCAGCACACAGTCTCTCGGGGCGTGATGCACTGAAGTTTGCACCGGGTCAGGAAAGGATACTATCTGGGTCTTACGATGGCTTGTTGAGGATATGGAACAAGTCGGGGCAGATCATAGCGACTTCACCGATGGCTGGTGATGGAGGGCATACACAAGGAGTGAAGGCTGCGAAGTTCATGTCACAGAACAAGATTGCGTCTGCGGGTATGGACAGGACCATTCGGATATGGCAATACACAGAGTCTGAGGATGGATTTTCTGGCAAGCTGAAACCGAAGCTTGAGCTGTATGGTCATAAGCAATACATTTACTCTCTCGCGGTCCATGGGCCCTCAAATCGCATATTGTCAGCATCTGGGGATGACAAAATAGGTATGGAACTCCCAAATGTCTTGGTGCCATCCAGATGAGGATATTGTCTTACCAAGGAATGCGCTGACTTGACTACATAGGTGTATGGACCACAAACGAAGCATCGGCGCCAGAGGTATTCGTTTTCTGCATACCTTCTCCTTGAGTCCAGGGAACTAATATCTCGCAGGCACCCTCTTCCTTGCTCCCTTCTTCCATTCGCTCGAAACGTCGAAAGTCCACCGCATCGGTTTCCACGCTACAACGAGGTCCTCTTTCTCTGATATCAGCACATACTGCACCCGTACAAGGCGTCATTTTCAAGCCCGATGATCCAACAGTTGCCTACTCCTGCTCACAAGACCACACCATTCGCTCCTTCGATCTTACCACATCCACTCTCGTCGACACCAGGACGACCTCTCATCCCCTTTTTAGCATAACCGCTCTACCAGGAGTCAGCAACCAGCTGCTAGCCGCCGGAACAAGCGCGAGACATATCACATTGCTGGATCCTAGAATGTCGGCATCCACTACACAAGCTATGACTTTGCGAGGTCATACCAACCTTATAACGTCTCTGGCTCCTGATCCGGATAGCAGATATGGGCTGGTATCTGCCAGCAACGATGGAACATGTCGTGTGTAAGTCATCCTTTTGTTTCCTCTCCACCCAATTCTCCAAGTGATACTGCACATTCTTATACATCCTAGATGGGATTTAAGAAGCACTCGCCAAGGCACGAAAGAAGAAGGATCAGGACCAGTCGGCGAAGCCATGTACATTATTGAGCGGAACTCACAGAATGGAGCGAAGCGCCCGGTTGGGGGAGAAGGCATCAAGGTCTTTAGTGTAGCGTGGGATAAGGACGTTGGTATCGTCAGTGGAGGTGAGGATAAAATGCTACAGATAAATCGGGGCAAAGGAGTTACGAGTATTGCAACGTAGTTGTACTGCCGCCAATAAACGTCAGAATGATACCCTGCAGCGATGCACGTAAAGTTACACAACCACTTGGTGATGATCCAAGCAGCCTTGCATCTGCAACCGAGACACATGGATATACAGGTATTTATGCCAGTATCTTACCCTCTTCCATCTCTTCTCTTCTCCTCACCCACTTCTCTCTGCCTACCAAAGTCAACTTGAATGAGGAAAGCAACATGGATTCTGACCTCAACTCAAACAGCCGTGCAATGCCAGCAGGCCCTCATTTCGCCCTTTTGACAGACAAGGTCGCAATTGACTGCGAGATGATTCCCTCCAACATGGACCAAGTTCTCGGCCGCGTCTCGGGTATCAACTATGAAGGCAAGACCCTCTATGACACTTTCGTGTGCTACCCAAACCCTATTACTATCACCAAGACCAAGAAAGTGAAGTCTGGAATCAGCATCCACGACATATCTCTTCCATGTTGAATTGCTTGAAGAATTAGGGCTAAAAGCAGCGAGCGTCCTGAACATGGTAAGTTAATAGGTTACAGTGACGTTAGTTGGAACCTTCTAGTAATACATGTACCACTGCCATGGCCGGTTGTTTTGGCCATGTAAGAAGAAGAAGCAGAAATGTGGCGCGGAAAACAAAGTCAAGACGCTAAGATGCATTGGCTTGTGGTGGTGTGAGAAACATGAGCATTGTCTCTTCCTTTCTAGAACTCGGAACTTCGGAAAGTAACAACTCGGAGCTTCGGAAAGTAACAACACGGAGCTTCGGAGAGCAACAACTCGACTAATTCCTATATAAACCCCAATCGACCGCAACTCACCTGAACTCCCTTTTCAACCCAGGTCTCCACACATCATGACGATGCTCACATCTTACCTCTCTTGGCAACTTGCTGGAGCTTCAGTGGTTACATATGTTTCTGGACTCGCAATCTATCGCCTGTACTTCCATCCTCTTTCCAGATTTCCTGGGCCCAAACTTGCTGCCGTTACACGATGGTATGAGGCATATTTCGACGTGGTACAAAATGGACAGTACACATTCAAGATTGCAAAGCTTCACCGACAGTATGGTGCGCACATGCCTGAGTTCCGCAACCTGTTCACATCAAGCTAAAGTATTGCCATTTCTTACCAGGTCCTATCATCCGTATCAGTCCTCACGAACTTCATATCCATGATCCACAGTTCTTTGATGAAATCTATCGCCATGATGGTCACTGGAACAAATACTCCTTTACATACGACGCTTTCACAGCCAACGGAGCTACAATATGTACTGCAGATCATGGCATTCATCGAGCTCGTAAACAACCGCTTGCACCTTTCTTCTCAAAGGCCAGAGTTGGAGCTCACCATGAGCTCATCAGGCGTCACCTCCACACACTGTGTGGTCGGATCACTGCCTTCGCGAGCTCTGGAACCGAGTTCGACCTTGGTGCAGCGATCAGTGCTCTGACACGCGATGTTGCAAACGAGTTCATCCTGAGCAAGCATCAAAATCAGCTGGATGCCGAGGATTTCGATGCGGGAATGACCAATGTCTTTCAAAAGTCCAACTTCATGTGGAGAATCACCAAGTTTTTTCCTTGGTTTGGTCCAATAATGCTTTCGATCCCGCCAACTTGGCTGACGAAAGTTGCTGACGAGCATACTAATGCGCTGCTACAGTATATCATTCAGAATGAGCGCACCACAAAAGATCTTATCGCAGCTCATGCTTCAAGTCCGGCTGCAGAGAATCGCAATGTCGTTCATCAAATATTAGGCTCAACCCTGCCGCCATCGGACAAGACATTTGAGCGTATCTTTGCTGAGGTGATGACCATCTCCAGCGCAGGCTTTGAGACTAGCGCCAGTGTCTTACGCTTGGTGATGTTCCACGTCTACAGCAACTCTAATATCCTCCAAAGGCTCCGCACTGAGCTGGCATCAGCTGCGTCAGGTATCGTTGATATAGACACACTCGAGCTTAAAGAACTTGAACATCTCCCTTATATGACGGCGGTGCTAAAGGAAGGCTTAAGGCTAAGCCCCGCAATCGCTACACGCATGGCACGCATCGCACCAGAGTGCACCACAGTATACGGACGATGGTCGATTCCTGGTGGCACACCTGTAGGAATGACCACTATACTCTTACACACTGATCCAGCGATATATCCCGAACCTTCAAACTTCAATCCAGACCGATGGATGCACCTCAACGAACGAGAAAACCTGGGAAAAGTCTTCGCTCCCTTTTCAAGGGGGTCAAGGATGTGCATAGGAATGCAGTAAGTTCTGCTGGCGCAAAGGGTTTTCTGAGCTAATTTGTGGAGCCACAGTCTCGCTTGGGCAGAAATGTACTTGATTGTCGCGTCACTTGTTCAGAAGTTCGACTTCCGGTTCAACAATGCTACAGCGAAAGACTTTGAGTGCGAAAGTGATCAATTCGTGATTTGCACTCGAGGTAGAGGGGTTCTCAAGAGCTTCGTTGCCCGAAGTGGCATATAAGAGTGAGATCAGACATGGTATGATAGCACAGTGATACGACCAACACATTACCTAAGCCATAGCAACAGTTGGACACTAAGTAGTATGTAATCCCGTTGCAAGACAGACGGGATTCATGTGCAGTATGTCCATGAGTTCGAAACATAACTCCCCTTCCAGTATGAATAATCGTCTCATCTCCTGATGTCAACTGCTTGTCACCCTAGCCAGAACCATGGCGAGCCAAAATATAATCTGCACAAACCTGGACCTTCCCAGTTACTGCTGCAGTGGAACACAAGGAATCTCTGGTGGCCAGTCTCTTCATCTCGCCAACTTAGTCCCCACAGGTAGCTCGGCAAAAGCATGCCAATTGATCACTGTCCCGGGCCAAATTGGCTCCTGAGAAACAAAATGTGGGATTACAGATCAGGGCCTTGACCTTTGCTAGAAACTCCACTCGATTGGGATATGTCGCTGATACGGCATTCTCTCCGCTGTCAATGATGATTATAGTCTCGTCGACACCTTTGCTGTTAAGTGAGTTAGAGGAGTATCACGGAGTCGGCTTAGCTATCACGACCGCTGAGCGGAGAGGTCTTCTGGACAGGCTGTTGTGAGGCGAAGAAGTCTGTAGGTATTGGCATTAAATAATTGTTGAAGATCGATTAAGACACATTGAGTCCGACTGGAACACAAGCAAATGAGAACTGTTGAAGTCTGAGAAGCAATCAATTAGTGAAATGGGACTTTAGGAGGGTAGAAGGTATATTGTCAACATCGAGCAAGCTCGTGTTGCTGCTGCTGCTGCTGGGAATGAAGAACATTCCAGGATTGAAGTTTGAGCTTACTTGCCAGGAGAACGAGTTCATAGCTGAGTTGGAAAAGGCTTTAGGCAGTTCGTGGATATTGCTTATTGCTGGGACACGCTTCAGGATCACACCGCATTTAATCGCCAAACATGATTTATGCCGGGTTTTAGGTACCCACATACCTTGTTCTTCTGACGCCTGAGCTTTTTACATGCATACTCCCAATTCCTGGCAACTCTAGCACCCTCCTCCGTCTGTTACCGCCGTAGCTTAGCTTCTCGCTTGTCAAAGCCTCCTTTTGGGCCATTTCCTGAGTCCCAAGCAATAACTATTAGTCGACTGATCACCGTAAACTATTCAGAAGACTGCACGGTTTACCTCCCCAACACGCTATCCTAGGTAATGTCGGAAAATGACAAATCTGGAGGAGGACCTCCTTGCCTGAACATATTCTCGACCTAGCTGCAGGAGGATTTCCTTCTAAGCTGGGTGTTGTAGAATATATGGCAAATCGTATCCTCGCGACGCATAATGGAGGAATGTACCCATACCCCCAAAAAAGCTTCATTCCTGCATTTCAGACCACGTTCCGAGAAGCTCTAACAGAAAGCAACATCAAACAAAGTTTCACAGGGGATGGAATTGTTCTTTTTGATCCAGAAAGAGTGATTTCATCCCTTGATCTTGAGTTACGGTCTTCTAGCCAATTTCAAGTGCTACCGATCAGTTCAGTAAAGATCCATCCAAGGTAATGTAGGCATTGTTACAAGCTGAAGTTAAGGATCTTCGAAAGGCGAATGAGACTTTAAGTAACGTAGTTCACAAGCCAGTGGTCAAAACAAGCTCACCGTCGTTCTCTTTTTGGCATCGGACGAACATATAAAGGTCTCAATAATAATCAATTAAATTAAATTATTGTTGAGCTGGAACGGTAGTTGCGCTCTGTCACGTTGCCAGGTGACGTCCACAGTGAGCTCCTTGGTTAGTTGCACTAGCTAGGCTTGGGACTAGGCTAAGCGAGGCTCCGTTCTAGTTAT
This sequence comes from Calycina marina, assembly GCA_019669825.1. Lineage (NCBI taxonomy): Eukaryota > Fungi > Ascomycota > Leotiomycetes > Helotiales > Pezizellaceae > Calycina > Calycina marina. The sequence continues at coordinate 20,928 of MU254210.1, forward strand.
CAACAACTGTTCCATACTATGTAGATCAAGGGAACCTCAAGGTTAATATAACTACGTCTGCCCACTTCCTCCTGCGTCGCCATGAAGCTGAGCCTCAGTCATGCTACCAGTAGCGCCTATCCTACTTAAATATTATTCTAGTTCTTCGGAATTTGAGCTGTTAGCTGTATCGACAACGTTTGGACAAGCTCGTACGTTATGACCTGTTTGTCCGCAACATCTACAACATTTTTGCGGCTCGGCCTGCTTTTTACGACCTCTACGCTCTTCGAAAATCAGCTTGCAATTGTATATTAGCCTTCTGAGTCTTGGACAGCTTCCACAATCAGTACCCCTCCTTGTAATCGACGTTTTTTTGTACGGCGACGTCGACTGAGAAAATCATTTGATTCGCGAAGTGTGAGGTTTTCTTCTCGAAATAATGTTACGTATTGCAGTCGCCGCACCTTTCGCAACCTGATCAATGCTTTGCTAAAGCGAAGTTGGAGAAATATTTGAATATCGTACGATCCTATCTTTAAGGTGTATTGATTGATATTGTGTCTCAAGTACATTGCGTGGATTCTTGGGTTCCCAGATCATAGGTAGGGTTGGCGCAGGCGTTGGGGTACGAAGTCGAACATCAAGCTTTGAGATCACACAGTCAGGATCGTACGGAACACGCCCTGTAGCACGGAATCCTGCTCGAATTTTTGATTTAACCATTGTTATTCGAAACGCTGTTCTAAAGGCAGAGAAGAAACCTTCTTTCGAGATGTGTATAATATACGCGCGTATTAACTTCTTGTTGGGAGTATAGTATTCATTGATGGACACATGTGGTCACGTTACAAGTAACGTGACCTAGCACGGGAGTATATATTCCCCTCCACCTGTACTTAGCTAAGAACAACCAATCAACAATCATACTATGTACAGCACTACCTGTCCATACGTGATATCACCCT
>MU254211.1:0-21737 GCA_019669825.1 Calycina marina
GCACTCTTTTTTGGGGTATCAGATTCGAAATAGCTTTTTCTCTTACTAGGAGTAACAATTCGAGGGATATTACGTGTTGAAGGTGCCATAGATAATTGTTTTAGTAAAAGGGTCAAAAGTTGGAATTTTGATTTTCGCGATTTCGATGACTAATGAATGGCTAATGAATTCTGACTACCCCTGGTGCTGCCGAGTAATTGCTGACTAAGTAGACAGGTTAATTAGTATCCTAGAAGTCCTGGTCACAAAGTTTCATAACCAGGACCTTCTGAAATGGACTTGTTGTCTGGGATTAAATGCTACCTACGTAGGCTGGGAATCATGCTTGCAAAAATAAGGGAATTCACTTGCGACATTATCACGCAATCCAGACTCTGATGGCTACTCCAATGAACACGAGAGTAGAAGTAAAAAGAACTGTTGACTTATAGCGAGATAATAAATACCAACAAGGGTGTAAGGAGAATTATAAATACCACGGAAGCATAGAAATGAGTGGCAAAGTATATTGTGCAGTATAGAATATCTGCTACTGACTTGCCACGAACGCTCTGATATGGTATATAAGTCGATTGCTAAACCCTTGCCAAGTGTCGCTCAAGTGCTCGCTACCACGCAATGCATGGCTGTTTTGCACTTCCCGATTTGTTCAGTCCCCTCACCTCATCATTCTGAGCTAGCGATGGTTGAAAAGCAGTTTACCACGGCTTAGCCTCCACGCCCTCCGGTGGACTCGTCTCAACAGTCTTCTTACCGACGTCGGCCCAGTTGGTACTCAGAGCTGTGCCGTTGCTCTCCTGGTAACTCTTCATCATAGCACGTTTGGTGTCAGGGTCAGCATCTTTGTAGAGTCTCTGGAAGAAGCTGTTCATCTCATCGCCTCCCTCATCTAAGTCGGCGTCATTAGTAACCGTATCCCAATTCTTCGGACCCCTTCTGCTGGAAGTAGGATACGCTGGAGGTTTGTCGTTTTCTCGGAAGACAGCAGCGGGAGGGACAACTGTACTCGATTTAACCTCGGCCTCTGGTTGCTTAACGATGTCGTTACCCTCAAGAGTTGCCCACTTAGTGCCTGCGACACTCTTCGCTAGTGTAATTTCGATTTTATGAGGTGTGATGCGGAAAGAGCTATTTGATGTATCTATTTTGTGGAGCAGAGGTGAGAGCGTGTAGTCGTAGGTATCGGTATCTGTAGTTGGGAAGCTGACCTCGAGACTGTTCTGCTTGATGAAGACCTCAGCCTTCTCATTCGGCACACCTTTCGCCATGATAGAGATGGTGACTGTAGTAGGATTTTGGTACCACTCCGTGCGAATCTTCTCCTTCAAGATAGTTGGTGCCAGGACAGCTGGCTTCGATGTAGATCCTACAACTTCTTTTCCCCTGTCTTTTGTCTCAGCTGTACGTGTTGGCTCGCTGACCTTGGCGGTCTCATTGACGTCCTCGATCCTCTCTGGGTATTCCTTGACCGAGGTCCAGACAGACTTCGATCCCGAATCCTCTGCCTCCGCCTTTTCATAGTCGCTTGTATTCTTGGCCATATATATGGTAACACCCTTCTCCTTGTCGTTCATCTTCAGCGCCCAAGTAAAGCACAGACGCGCATCACCGTAATGCTGCAGACTGTTCAATGCCACTCCTCTGCGAAATTGTGCTGTTCCAATAAGATCCCGTCTGCCCCTGCTGCGTGCTGCGACTACAGCGTTGTTCGCATCGATCAGAGAGAGTTCGTACTGCTGCGAACGCTGGTATGCAGTGGATCGCTGGATAAGCCATATCGGGCTGGGATTTGATGTATTGGTCTTGAGAGCAGCTGTGAGGTTGCTGATTGCTGTTGCATAGTCTTTGGTATTCATCGCCGCCGCCGCCGCTGCTGCTGAAGACGACATGTTGGTATGTGGAAGTAACTGGTATCGGATATGTTGGAGGATTTGGAGGATTTGAAGTTCATCAAATAGAGTGCCTTCCTTTATATCAAGCAGGTGTAAATATTTGAGAATTTAGTTCTCATCCAAGAGTTCAAACACAAATAGAGTACCATAGCCTTACGCCAAGATATCAATCAGCCTTGGATCCACTCATATTGCCCTGCGAATCTGATGCATACCTATTCACCCTAACAAAAACATTCACATTCATATTGTCATGAAGAGAACAGATGAATGTCAATGTGTGGTGGTAAAATAAGCATATCCTTTTGGCTACGTATGGTGCGCGTCAATGAAAGGTTGAGATACGCCAAGTCTGCTGACTAGTCAGCTACGGTCACGAGATCACATGATTATCTTGAGATCTCTGTGACACATATATGCTACCAATCCTTTGATGTTTTATCCATGGAAGCACTTACTTTAGTTCTTCCTCTTAATCTTTTTCCAGATCTGGCAATGCGTCCTTGGGACTAGTGAATCAACCTCTATCCGAATCATTATAGTCTTAGTCGCTTGTGTTTGTGTTTGTGTTTGGGCCAAGCTGTTTCTGTCCTCTGACCACTTGATAGATATTGAAAAGTTTATTCATTGGAGCTTGCGTTGATGCTTGGTATAACGAGATGTAATTGTAATACCAAGGGTCCATTCTCGGTCTGATACAAGAACTTGGCAAGTAACGCAAGTGAAGGTCTACGGACCGTCTTATTCTCTTCTCGAGAACGGCTTTACCTAAAAGCTCAAATCAGTCATACATACCTATCAAAACATGGAAGGATTCATGCTCGAGGCAATGCATCCCAAAGGACCATGCGGGAAGTTCTAGTCGTTTATTACCATCGAACAGTGTTTGATGTGATACCATGTATAACATCCGGAGCTTCGGCGTGGCTAGCACCAAGCATCCTTTTGGTCTTGATGTTCTCTTCCAAGAATGAGTGCAAAACTGCTGTACAACAGTTTTCGATATTTCACGAAGTGGTCCACAAACATAAATAGCTGCTTGCCATCCTGTGAGTCTTACGTCCATTGCAACAACTACTACTTCTTCACCAGAATTACCAGAATTTAGCTTCTTCAAATAACTCAAACTTCATCAAACATCTTCCACTTCCATCAACTTTCACTATGAAGGTCGCTTTATCCGCATGTATCACCCTCTTGGCAACATTTGTTAATGCTTACCGCATCGACCTTTGGCAAAGAGGAAACTACCAAGGAACTCAGAGATCATTCGTAAGTTTTCCAGTGTTGCTGTATACACCAACGAAAGCTAACTGAACTGCAGACAACCCCGTTAGCAAGCCACAAAATTGACATGACCACTTGACAAGCTAACAACGTGAAGAGGCACTCACAGCCTTGGCTTTTCCGCCGGGTCCTGGAAATGGCAGTCGGGCTTCAATGATGGCTGTTGCGTTGTATTCTGTCGTGCTTCTACGGTCAGTATCGAGCCAAAATACTCAGCAACTACAGGACTGATACACACACAGAACGTGGGAAAATATTGCGGCTCTGCAAGCAAGGGAGACTCATCGGCTGGAACAACCAAGGTGGTCATTGGATGTGGAAACTCTGTACTTAATTGTTGAGTCCGACATCGTGATGGTGGTCGGTTGTAAGACCGAATGAAAGATTGGAGTATCATGTCAAGTTTTGTCTGTTTGCATGTTGTTATTTGTATATCTTTACCGTTGTTGCTATTAGGCGTTCCTCGTCGTTTTGTTACTATTTCGCTCGCTAAGATTCATGTTTTTATACACTGCAATCACATCTCTGTAACTTCACTGCTCTAGTAAGGGCTTGTTTGGCTCCTCGTATTCTCGCTTTAGTTACAAATAAATCTAGTTTTCTATCTGGTAATGAGGAGTATTAGGTGTTTAGCTCCATACACTCCAGATCTGTGACGCGCTGAATCACTCGAATAACTCAAAGTACAGTCGTAGAATAACTGTTATTGAGCTCGATACCGAGCTCAAGAGGCTCGGGGCCTCCATGAGTATATAGTGAAACCCGTGCTAGCATCTGGCTTACCTACGAACCCCTTTCCGAATAGCCGAGGCAGCCTCCTCCAGCCTTGGCACGAGATCTCATTCCTAGCCTTCCTCTGACTCGCCTACGAGCCCCTTTCCCAATAGCCGAGGCAGCCTCCTCGAGCCTTGGCACGAGATCTCATTCCTAGCCTTCCTCTGACTCGCCTACGAGCCCCTTTCCCAATAGCCGAGGCAGCCTCCTCGAGCCTTGGCACGAGATCTCATTCCTAGCCTTCCTCTGACTCGCCTACGAACCCCTTTCCCAATAGTCGAGGCACAGCCTCGAGCTCCGAAGGGCCTGACCCTTTATAAGATCGCAGTACTCTTAAGTAAAAGCAGGTTATACAAAACCTTAAACAAATTGCAAGTAATACAAGTACTTCCGAAGGTAGTTTTACTATAAATACTAACTAGCTAATATCCATTTCCTAATATGTTTTACTAGTAACATAAGTCGTGTTTTAACGCGGTGGATTTTCCTAGACTTCCGACCCAAAACCTGAATTACCCTGTGTCAACTATATTAAAATCATCGATTTTAACTTCTACTTCAATATCAGCCTCACTCTTTGCTTCGTACGACGTAAGTTTCGCCTTTACAAAGATTATACACCAAGAGATTCCTCCTTGCAAGCTCGCCTCGCAGGTCTCGTAGTCACGTGCTACTGTCAATTCTGCGGATTCCCTGGTTCATTTCCTCCTATAGGTAACCACACAGTAGTGTTTACAGAATACTTTTCCCATGGTTCTCCTGTGACAGAGTCGCTGAGCCTAAGGTCCTTGACAACGTGATTCCTGGGTCGTGACACCTAATATACCCGAAAATTGAAAGCAGTTTCCTTAGTTAGGAGCTTCGTGCTCAAATCACCATATTCTTTTTTACCTCACAGTTTACCCAGCTTCATACTGCCAGAAGACGGTCATTGTAGAGGATGTAGAGGATGTCTGTCACGTGCCTGTCCTTGGCGTCTGTATATATAGCCAGATTCTCTTGGATCTTCTTCCTTCCTGGAGAATCTCTTATAGTCAAATTTATACCATATACATTCCTTGACAGTCATGGGTTTATCTATATGTTGAAGAGCGTGCTCTATCCGCGACCCTTTGTTTTTTATCGAGATCTCAGTCGTACGTAGTTTGCGATATCGTCGAGCACCCACCTGCCTTGCAAATGGCATTGTAATGTACGAGGTGCGTGTAGAGTATTTGATTTGTGCGTGGTGCAATGAGACCAAGTCATTGTGCGTGTCGTGCGTGCTTGTTTAATTAGATATCCACACCAGCCACAGAGTTAATTCTGGACTTGTAGATAGAACAACGAAGGGTTTTTACCACCTGCCAGGCAACTTTTCCCTGGGTACACTTAGAGACTAGGACCGGGGTCCGAGATTAATCACGATCATTGCACACATATTCTCTGTAAGACGCTTAACAGAATTTCATTCATTCATTCACACCATACTCACATCTGGGCATCGCAGTATATACGTAGCTTCATTCTCTTGGATCCTTTTCCTTCCTTGAGAATCTCTTAAAGTCTAATCTACACCTTGTTCCTTCTCTTGACAGTGCGCAGTCAAAAGTGTAGCATCATGAGCTAATCGCTCTGTACCCTTTTGTCACGATCTGAATCACGCTACCAAGGACCTTAGGCTCAGTGACGAATGTCATAGTAGAACCTTGGGCAAAGCATCTGGTATATACTACTGGACGGTTGCTTGCAGAAGGAAGTGGGCCAGGGAATTACAAGATGGCTAACATCACGTGACTGATAGATCTCACGTGGAGGCTACCAGCGCGACAGGATAGACTGGCTAACCAGGCTAGCAGGATGGAATCTCTTAGTATATAGTCTTTGTAGTTTCTTTAGTAGATGGGAGCTTCGTGCTCAGATTACCATAGCTTTGTTTGCCTCACAGTTTACCCAGCTTGTAACCGAACCACTTCCACGTGATTCACTTCGATTGATCCTTGCCTCTTCATTCCTATACCAACCCGACGTCACTTAGTCCCTTGGGAATAAGTTCAGCTAAGTATTACCTTCCCGGAAGCTCTAACATTTGGCAGAGAGTTGAGAACGTTACACCTTTGCTTACGCAATAACAGTCTCAAAATAGATGTTAGAGAGCTTTCTTGATGTTTTGCAATACGATTCTTAACAAGCGTTGTTTGCAAAAGTGCTTCGATTGGGTTGCGAGGCGTCTAAGAATCCCAAGAGTCGGCGTTGGTAGAAGGGGTTCAGTAGGTGTAGAAATCCGTAACCTGACATCTAGTTTCAATAATATGATTTATCATCGAGTCGTGAATATTATAGAGTCGCGAATATTATAGAGTCATGAATCTTTCCCCACTGTACTACCTTGAACTTCAACACGCGTTTTTTTCACAACTACTAATGGATATTCCAAACCCAAGAAGCACGAGTCATTCTAGCTATCGAGACTATTCGAATTTCCAATAATCTAAATTGATCCACTGCTGCGAAAGTCTACAAGGTGCCGTATTTTACACTTACTGATAGAATGGCCGGTCGACCACATCTTGTCGAAACTCGACCTAATCGTCACAAATTGACCAAACTAGAAGAGGAGGTGGTTATCCGGCATATACTTGAGTTGAATGCAAGAGGATTTGCGCCCCGGTTGGCTGATGTGGAAGATATGGCAAATCATATAATCGAATCTCGTGGAGGACAATGCGTCGGCAAGCTTTGGGGGCTTCGCTTTGTACAACGGCGTACAGAGCTAAAACGCATTTTAGTCGCGCTTAGGACTTTCAGAGAGTTTTATGCGAAGATCCGAGCTTATTGAAGCGTGGTTTTGACTGGTAGAGAATATGCGGGTAAAATATGGCACTTGGATTGTGATTTTTGAAACTTCGACGAAACCGGCTTTATGATGGGCATGATGACTCCTGCTATGGTTGTTACACCCCCAGATCGACGTGGTAGTGGCAAGTATGTTCAGCCTGGCAATCGAGAACGGGTTACAGCAATTGTATGTGTTAATAGCGAGGGCCTGGATATTCCTTCATTTCTGGTGGTTCAAGGAGTCTGTCATATCTCTAGTTGGTATATTGAGAGTGGTCTTCCAAACAATTGGCCTATTAAACCGACTAGCAATGGATGGACCAACAATGAGACGGGTTTCAACTGGGTTAAACATTTCGACATGCATACTCGTGGAGTTATAAAATGACCATATCGAATGCTGGTGTTAGATGGACATGAGAGTCAAGAATCAGTTAAATTCCATGAGTACTGCAAAGCCCACAACATTCCAACTCTTTGTTTATCAGTTCATTCATCCCATTTAACTTAGCCACTCGATGCTGGATATTTTAGTGTTCTTAAACGCATAACTTGTATGGACGTGAAATTGAGACGTTTATTAAAGCGCATATCAATCATATCACCAAGATCCAGTTCTATCTGCATTTCCATGCAGCTTATAAAAAGTGAATAACAATTCAAAACGCGAAAGCCTGGTTCCGCGGAGCTGGTCTAGTACCTTTTGATCCGCGAACAGTCGTATCAAAGCTAGACGTCAAGTTACGAACTCCTGAACCTATTGAATCCTCGTCTACGAACGACCCTTGGATCTCTCAGACGCCTCGTGACCTCATAGATGCTATTTTGCAATCAACTCTGGTTGGAAGTCGTATTGCATGCCATCAAGGAATGTCGCCAACTCCGATTTTCCAGACCGTTACGGCGTTAGCAAAGGGTACCGAGACATTAGCTCATGAGTTAACTCTCGTGACTGCCGCGAATCGAATATTTTGCAAAGCAAATGAGGCTCTTAGCAAATAAAGCAAAAAAGACACGTGTGCGTAGTGGCAGAGTACTTACAGTTGAAGAAGCAATTGATATACTAGCTCAAATGGACGAGAAAAGCGAGTTCGACGCGACAAGCGCTCCCGGGAAGGTAAACTAAGTAAGGGATAATCTATTGGGCGATGTCGTGGTACTTGCGGAAAGAGCCTTCGTCCAGCACTTTCTGGGAAGCACCAGGACTCTCGCCATCTTCAGAGCATCCTGCAGATGCGAAAGTATGATAGTCCAAGACTTTTGCAGTCAACACTATTGAGCCTATCAGGATAGTGAGATCGCGACCGATTACTTGTTGGAACACCGGAACTTCAAACGTAACTTGCTCTGGGTGGTAACACTGAGTGCTTTTGTCCACTCGATACGGTCTCCCATAAACTTTGCGAGCAAGGCCACCATAACTAGCATGGTGAAATAGTTTGCCCCATTGCGAGCAACTTTGGGGATCCGCAACGAGGGAGTGCGTCCAGGTACAGTCTACGTATGTCAATCCTCTTCTCCCTCTAGGTGATGAAATAGAGAGAAACTATTGAAAGTCTAGACACCCATTTTCCTCCCCGATTATTGCAAAGAGAGAGTCGGTCCAAATGACTTCACCATGACGCCAGAACAGTGCGACGGCATCTTCGTGCGGGTGCTTCAAGAGCCTCAGTTTGGCGATGGAAATATCGAGACGATGTCGATAGGCCGCCGGGCAGCGCCAGTTGTCAACGTGCAAGAGATTCCGATGACTGCGCTATATCCGACGCAGGGGACTATAAGGGAGGACAAACATCTGTTGGAGGAAGATCAGAAGTTCATCAAGGCCCTGCCGGAAAATGGGATGCGATAGTGGAGAGCATTTGACTTCAAAGGCAGTTAACGGCGTAGGAATAAATGGTAGCTGTTGATCGAATCAGAGCAACCCAAGCAATATGAAGAAGCCATACCATTTGATGAAGCACAGTCAAAATCATTCGCCATTCCATGGCGGATGAACCTTTGGGCAGACCAAAGAGACGGATGAGCAAATCAAAAAATAACGACCTAACTGAAAGCTACAAAGTCTAGAAAGCTAGCTACTTGTAGAAGGCGGAGGACGGCTTACTCAATCATGTAGGAATACGTGCAAGAGAAGCGCTTTGTAGTTTCATTGCGTATTGGGGCCCCTATTTCCCTGATGAACTAGGAAGAATTTGCAGATGGCATGTATCGAGCAGGCAAAACCAGGTATGAGAAGGAAACAAAAAGCTGAGACAAATATCAAACAGAAAGCCCTTATAAGAACTGTTTCCCCAATTCACACACATGCTAACCATGTCAAAAGGGCCGCCTGCATCGCGTCATTTCCACTAATTCATTATGGTGTATGTATCCGCCCAATCTTGCGTGCAGAGAGTTCCGTGGTATGTGTGCTCCCCAGTACCGTTATTATGAGGGTAGGAGAGAAAATTGGGATGCAGAGATGACCGGCAGGAAATTTGACTCGTTCTAATGCGTGCGAAGATGAAGGAAATCCAGCCGTTGATCTGCATGAGATTCAAGTCGTCTAGCAGCATCCGCCGGCTGATCCTGACTGCAAACCCTGTCCTTGTCCGACCTGAACCGTTGGCTTGTTATTTGCAGTCGTTGTTCCCATTCTCTCCTTGATTTGTCTAGCCATCGTCAAGAAAGCTTGCTCAACATTGCTAGCGTTCTTTGCGGAAGTCTCGAGGAAAGGGATGCCCAGGCTGTCGGCAAACTCCTGCAGGTGTTGTTGTTAGTGATAGATCGTTTCGATGAAGTGGATGAAACCCTCGGGAAGCAGGCATATGTAGTAGATACTGTTCGGTATTTGACGTACCTTTGCGACTGTGTATTCTACCACCTTCTTATCAGACATGTCGCTCTTGTTTCCTACAAGCAGCTTGTTGACACCTTCTGTGGCATATCTGTCGATCTCTTGGAGCCACTGCTTTACGTTGTTGAAAGAGTCCATGTCTGTGACATCGTATACGACGCAGATACCATGTGCACCTCTGTAGTATGATGAAGTGATTGTTCGGAAGCGTTCCTGTCCTGCGGTATCCCACTATATCTGTATCAGCGTTTGGCCTTCCTCTACCCCCGAGTGTTGCAGCCTTACAATTTGTAGCTTCACAGTCTTGCCATCCAACTCGATAGTACGGATTTTCTGCCAAGGTGTCAATAGTCGCCCCCTCTAAACTCCGCGGAAGCAGCACGTACGAAGTCCACGCCGATAGTCGAAATATAGCTCTCCGTGTAGGTATCATCGGCGAATCGCAAGAGCAAGCATGACTTTCCTACACCGGAGTCTCCGATGAGGAGGAGCTTGAAGAGGTAGTCGTATCTAATCGCAGCATGAGTACGTTTATCTCAAATAGTGGAACAGGATATAAGGCGGGGTTTGTAGAGCATATGGAATGGCGGTGTATGAGAAGGACAGACAGAACTCTGTAAAGAAGCACTATAGTCAGCTATCTTGTTTCAAAACGAGTAGGTCTGACAAGAGACGGATGCCTGTTGAGGCGGCTGGCAACAGTTGAGGGGCTTACTACTCGGGATTCATTATGACGGTAGGTATGTGTATATTTGGTTCTTGTGGTATTGGAGAGGTTCAGAGGATGGAAGTGAGAAATCGTTGGAGGGAGTTGTTGTTTGGCGTATGAGCAGGTTGTACACGAGGATGATTGAGCCCTTGTAACTCTCAGCCTCCTGCGACACGTGATGACTGTTGAGCTTAAATAAACTCCACCTTTCTTTTGTCAACTGGGTAGTTATGATGTCTCAGAAGTTTATAAATATTTCTATACCTACCCATAGACAACCTAAATATTTAGTAATAACGCGCTGAGAAAGAGCGCCATAGCAATAGCGTACCAATCTGGTGGCACAGCAGTTGCAGTGTTGTTTCCCCTATGACGTGAAAACTTGCCCCTGATTGTTATTGGCGTTGCCAAGCACGGTGATAAAGCTTCAAGATTCAAAGAACAGTCCAGCTGGTTTCCGTCGAATGTACTTTATAGTATTTTGAGTCACGACCTACTCACTATCTAACGTACCACATGTTGTAGCGCAAACGCCAGAGAAGCGACTCTTCATGTCTCTGTACATACGAAATACCCACTTTAGCTGATGTCTCTCTCTTCTGCCAAGTTCACACGCTTTGCGCCTCGGAATGTCTGCAAGCTTGCTTCTACTTCCAAAGGTGCTCGCCCATTAGCCTGCACGACGGGCACAACACCGGCAGCTTCAAGAAGCCTGGCTACAGCCAACCCAGGTTCCAAAGCCCTACCAGATATCTGGTTTACCGGATCAGCGCCCCGGCCATCAATATCGAACCCATACCCTCAAGACCCAGTCAAACCGCCAGATGAGCGGACTGTCAAACTAGGAAAGAGTACGCCCAGGATCTTTGACAGGCAATCGACAGCTGGCTAACGGCATCTAGCCCTTCGCGTCCTCCAAGAACGACTTCCTAATCTACTACAATCTCCACTACCCCAAGAGATAATCTCGCCGCAGATCACACTCCATCTCTTTCCATCGACGCATCCACATCTGCCTACAGTATCAGGGCGAGTCGCATACTCAGCAGCACTCTGGACATCGCCCATAGCATGGGGTCGCATGCCTCTCGTGGGAAATGTAAAGCTTAAGATCATATCAGAGCGGATGGTCAATCCAGATACAGAATACCATTCAGCTCAGCCTACCACTCGTCCCGAGCAGCTCATAGTGCGCTGGAGTACCGTTGGTAAGTTAAAGGACAGAGGAATAGGTGGCTTTTACAAAGGCATCAGTGCCAGTGGAAATGTAGACAAGATCACCGAATGGCTCGGTGGCGGGAAGGGTGAGAAGGCCGGCCAGGAGTTTACGGGACTCTTCATATTCGAGTTCGACGAGGAAGGCAGAGTAGTCACCCATACGATCGAACATGTACAACACGGTGGTAATTGGGAGAAAGGAGTTGGCGCCAAAGTCGTTGGCTTGACGGACTGGCTGCTTGGGGGCATGAAGCCGAGAGGAGAAGAAGGATCACCTTGTCCTGCTTTCTCCACGAAAGATGAACGTGATGACTTTGGGAAGGGGATGTCAAGGTAACGTGGAATGATATCAAGGCCATACGATTCATAAAAGGAGTTCGGACTTGAGAATTGCAATACTTTGTGCATACAGTTAGCAAGCATGATACACACCTCTCCCAGACTGTGGTGCGCATGTGCCTCCGTATCCAAGTGCTATTCATGCAGTTGTAGCATATCCAAGGCATAACGTGGATGTACGCTGAATCGTGCATTACACCGAGTCGCGCACTTTCCCTAAGCCTACTTACTACCTACCGATTTCAGCACGTGTTTTCTCAACCTTTTTGAATGGAAATTCAAACGTGAGAAGCTCGAATTATCCAAGCTATCGAAGCTATTCGATCGTCCAGAAATCTAAGCCGTCGGTCTGCTGCAAATACATACAAAGTTCCTGAAACTACTTTACGAAAAATAATGGCCGGTCAAACATCTCGACACGAAACTAAGGCTAATTGCCTTAAGTTGACCGGCCTATAGGTCGAATGGCTTTCGAGAACAATAGAGACATTGGAATAGAGGCTCTCTGACTGTACTTGTTCATTCTCTTATTTTGGTAGTTTTGTTTGTCTGAGCCGTGACCAGGAAGGTGTCGATATCTACAGTGTTTATGAAAGGCACAGTCAAGAGTTAATGCTGATGTCAATGTTGCTGCTGAACACCCCTTTGTTAGACTCCTTCAGGCTGACATGATTGATACAAGGGCCTTAAGCATTGCTCAAATATCACCAACCAAACAAGCTGCGAGGCAGTGGCTGTAACATCATTTTCTGGTAAGCTGATGTTCTTTTGCAAATATGCCATTTGGCAACCTTTTGTTTTTCAGATGACAAGCGTGCCAATGGTTTAAAAGACACTATGAGCTATTGGCAATTGTTTCATCGATAGATGGAGATAGATAAGAAAAACTCTCACTGCAGCGCATACATACCCCAGGAAGTGGAAGTGTTTTATTACCATCTTACCATGACAAAATCACACTCAGAAATGCAAGCCCCCGACGCCGTTTCCTCCCGTATAGCCCTATGTCCAACTAATCCTCCTCATCGACGTTCATCAACCGTTGCTCTCCAACTTCACGAATTTTTTCACCAAGCACAGTCCTGCCATACCGTTCGGCAACCTTCCCAGCCGCTTCAACCATTCTCCCCGTACGATCTCGCAGCAAGCAGACCATCTCCAAAGCTCGCATTCCACGCTCTTCCCCCTCTCTGCACTCTACTGCGATCATCTGGATCAGAGTCTTGTCAATTTCAACTTCCATTCTCTGCAGTGCAGTGCGTTGAGCATGTGAGCTCTTAGTAGCTTCTATTAAGTCTTCTTGCTGTGCTGTCAAGAGGCTCTTCAGAACATAGTCTCCTTCTAGTTTCTTGAGCTCGTTCTCTTCTTCCTCGGTAAATGCATCATCCTCTTCTGAAACTTTCTTAGGAACTGCAGATATCGGGATCTCGAACCCGAATTCTGAGAGAAGAGGACGTGGGAAGTATGGGTACTGATCACCGCCTTTGAGAATGATACAGTGGAATTTGTTGTCTGCGACTGCGACTGGAAAGTATGTTTCCGTTTTTCGACCTGATGCGAGGCGTGAGAGAAGTTTGGTGTCTAGTAGAGGTACCCATATCGCTTGCGCAGGCGTCCGCCAATGCAAGAGCGTAAGAAGAGTTCCAGTCGAGTCGTAGATGCATGGGTCCTATGCACGTGATCAGTTCAGGAACCCGCTTATCTTGTTAGGTGGAACTCACTCCATTGTCTGAGAAGAAAACACTCTTGAGGATGACGTCGTCTGGTAAAGCTACTACATCCTCGCTCTGACATACTTCGTCTCGCTTGATGTTATGGATCGTATATAATAGCTTGGTGCTCCCGTCTGCACCTACCGGACCATTGCCCATTGTCAGAACATAATCCCGCCAACTAGCGCATGTGACTGTCGGACTGCTCTTCTGTCTGTAAACCTTGTAGGGTATGCCAAAGAGGGTATATATCCTAACGTAATTTGCTGTCGTGGTGACGGTCACAAATGAGTCGCTGAGTGATATTGCCGTCACGTCTTCTCCCTTTGGCAACTCGGTTCTCCAATCTGCTCTAGCAGTCCAAGTCTCATGTGGACGATAGAAGATAGAAGCCGGCTTGTCTCCGTTGATAGATGATGAAAAGAGGGTCCCGTTCTCATTCAGGCAGGCTTTATCGTATAGGAAGGTATCCGTGAAATGGAAGTCGCGATGGAATTCATGGTCGTAAAACTCCACCGTAACAGTATGATGGCTGTCTTGATCAACACTCCAGACGAATCCAATGAGATTTAAACACAAGTACTTCCGGTTTCCGCGCCATGGAGTCGCTCCAGGCTGGAAAGACTCGTGATATGTAGGCTCCCAAGAAAGAGCGTTGTGCCGTTTCGATAGTGGGCCATCAAAAGGATCAATGTCCCCATTCGGTCTTTTGCCATTGACATTCAGTCCAAGTGCATATCCTGCACCATCATCATCTACAACAAAGTCATCCTCGTCGTCATCCATTACATCTCCGAGGAGAACTCCTACACTATCAGGGGTTCCTTGTCGGCCACCACGATACGGTACCTCCTTCTGGTTGATTGTCGCCGGTCGACGAATGTTCTTCGATAATTCCGATAGAGGGTCATGGATGAAAGGAGCAGGTTGGATTGACATCTTTACCAGGAAAGTGTTGTCTGCAGGGACGAAGTCTGGATATATAAAAACTTCTCCGTCCGAAGTTGTAAAAGAAATAATGTTCTTGATTGGATGCCATGCTATGTCGATGACATTTGCGTAGTCATATTTTGCGATAATCTTTTGTGTGTTGGATTCCCATAACAACACTTGTCGGTCTTTTCCAGCCGTAGCCAGCATCGCTCCGTTTGGCGACCAGTCCAATGCTGTAACGTCCCCATTATGTCCATCTTTGAAGGTCCGTTGATTCTCCCAATCGCCTCTAGACATGACCTGGATATCCCTGGTAGCCGTAGCCACTGCAAATGCTCGCCCATCTGGATGCCATGCAACTTTCGAGGTGATCTCGCTGTTGGATTCTACAGTTCTGATCAAATCTCCAATCTTACGCATGAGCTCTGGGGTGTCTTCCAGCAGCGAGTAAACGTAAATGTTACCGTCGGTACATGATAAAGCTATATAATTGCCGCTAGGGTCGAATGACAAATGTTTTACTGGCTTGGGCAGGTCTCGCAGGTACATGACTTCGTTTATGTCTGATGTATTGACTATCTTGACAACCAGCTCGTCGCTAGCCACAGCGCACCATCCCCCGTCAGGTGAAATGGCGAGGTCTCTGATCGGCAGTGTGCTCCGAACCAAGAACTTGTCAAAAGACATTGTATCGAAGGGGTATTTGCTAACAGTTCCATCCTCAGAACCGAGCACGAAGTATTCGTTCTGCGGCATAATCAGCAATGGCTCGGCAAGCTTTATGGCACACAAACTGTTGCATTCACTGCCAGATTATCTTCTGGCAAGCCATCCACAGTCGTTGGCTCTCCATCTGACTCCGTTCGAAAGACTCTCGCAAAGTCGTTCGGTCCAACAGTAACTAATCTCGTTCCATCTGGCGTGTATGCTAATCGGGTTGTTCCAATGGTATGTGCTGGGCGTGCTTGTATACGCAGCTGAGTAGTTGTAGCCATGTTTGGCGCTGTCAATGACAGACTGTGTTGAAGTTCAGTGTTGGTTTATTTAAAGAGACCGAGAAAGTCGCTTTGGAGTGGACGCGACTGCCAAGACATCCCACCGCGTAGAGTGGATTCCACCCTCCAAGTTGAACTTGACGATTTAATACAATATAGGTACGTACCTATTCGGAAGAATACCACAGCGCTTGCAACATGTCACGATCAACGGATCCAGGTCATTTCTTCCAGACAGATTCCTCAGAGGCAACTCGCGCTCGAAGAGCAGCGAAGTCTGGAAACAAAAACGGAAGCCCAATCGCACTCCAGTCCAAGATTCTAAATGTCATACCGAATCCCTTCTCCGCAAGCTCTGTATACGTCGCAGAAAGCGCAGGATGTGTGCGCCGAGTCGATATAGAAGTAGGTATGATACTTGCCCCGACATTGCACCGAATATTAGCTTACGAATCATAGTCTAGAGATACCAAAACAGTATATAGAGGTCCGACAGCGCCGGTGACTTCCGTAGCGATTGGCGGCGCCGGTAGAAACAGTGTCTTCGCAGGATGTTGGGATAAAGATATATGGAGCTGGGATCGCGATAGCAGAGCTCTATCTAAGAAATTTAAGGGGCATATGGATTTCGTCAAGGTGGTGATATGTTCAAAGATCGGAGGCAAGGATGTGAGCGGGCGCCCCGAGACTGTGGTTTCACAATGTACTGATTGCCCTAGTGTCTCATATCTGGCGGTGCTGATGCAAAGATTATGGTATGGGATACCGCAACTGGAGAACGTCTTCATACCCTCCGTGATAAATTAGACGCGATGATGGCCGTCCAAGACTTAGCAATTGACCCGGAAGAATCGACGGAATCCGAAGCAGTCTTTGTGTCTTCCAGTAGTGACCCTCACATACGTCGATGGCGGGTCAGCCTGGAATCATGGTCACAACTGGTTGATACAGGGAAACAAACGGAATCAGATAAGTCTACGGGTACCATACTCGAACATGAAACCAGTGTATACAAGGTTATATTTGCAGGAGATGACGAATCGTCAGATCTTTGGACAGCCAGTGCGGACGGGAGGGCCAAATGTCTCTCAAGATTCAAGCAATGGAGTACAGAAGAGACGTATGAGCAAGGCGACTATGTCCGGGCAGTTATCGTCACCAGCGACTGGGCTGTAACAGCTGGTAGAAATGAAGATGTGAAAGTTTGGGACAGGGCGAAAGGGAAGTTACGCCTTATCTATGATGGGCATTTTGAAGAAATCACAGGACTGGTTCTTCTCGAAGGGGATAAAAAGGTCGTTAGCGTCAGTATTGATGGAACTGTGAGGACTTGGGGATTGACCGAGCTTGATTTCGAAAAGGTCGAAAAAGATAGAGAGGAGAAAACAAAAGACCTTGAGCCTGAGAAGGCTCCCAAGAAAAGCCTTTTGACTGAAGAAGAGGAGGCAGAATTGGCTGAGCTACTGGACTCGGATGAAGAGTAAGAGATTTATTCTCCGGGACGACTGTCTTATGGCGATATACATGTGCGGAACCCAGCACACTACCACAGCATGGGCTCGCTGCTAGCTGCCGCTCCCTACCCATCACGGTCTTAGCGAAAGCTATATGCTACATTCCTATCGAACAGTGCCAATCAGAGAACTACCAGACGAACAAGTATGAACTTTTTCTCCAAAAGCAAACTAGATATAGCCAATCGCAATGCAATAGTCGAAAATTTGAACTTGGTCCAGAGTTACATGGTTCTGCTTACAGCTAGCTTACTTACTGCGCTGTTGCATTCCAAAGCATGGCAATGACACCGCCACGGATCATAGAAAGACGACATACAATTTGCCTGTCGAAAAAACAATGTGGGTACGTACCACGCCTCGAACGGTCCATACGCGTCGTCCTAATCTGTACTAGCGGATCTGCTTGATGTGCCGAACTGCTTGGAGTTGTGCAGCACCTACCTTAGGAAACGGGTTCACCTTTGCAAGCAACTTTCCGGTCACATGAATCTGCACAACATTCTCTTTTCGATGCGCGATGAACATGATTGAAGAATATCTGGTAGAGTATCCCTCTGTTTAACATATCGCAGACTGGGGCTGCTGCTTGCCTAGTGGCTATACAGTAGTGACTCGATAGCGCCATCTCCAAGCGCGTCACTAGATCAAAGTCCGTCTGGCGATAGGGTTAGCTAGTCGTAAATATCCTGGGGATTGAACTCCTTTCTTTTGTCAACTGTCCTGAGCCATTTGATGGCCGTCGTTTTCCGTTTGTCTGCGCTTTCCACTCAAACCAATTCAGATATAACAAATCATATTCAGTGCTATAACAGAAAGGTCTGTGCTACACATCGCTGAAGAGCATATTCGTCTCCTTCCCTACTCCGTACGCTCTTCTGTGCTTTTCACTATCGAGCATGTCATCGTTCAGTGAGACTCGCGATGAGTCCGATCATGGCGTAGAATCTGGTTCAATTCAATGTGCCAGAGACCTTGACAAGACGGGAACGCTGATATCTTTGGAGGGCGATGCGCAGCTCATTTCCACACAGCTGCGACTTCTTCCACCATGCCAGAATATCCTGATTCTGCCGTCTTTCTTGGAAGATTTGAGGATGCCAGATGATGTTGATGCTCGGAGCTACGTTCGCAATGTTCACGCAGCTTCTGTGGAACGACTTAACATAGCAAAGCTGTTCCTCAAGTCTTCCACCGCCTCACGTCCAAGGCTTGCCTTTATGAATGGTGGATGTGCTACTGCTCAACTAATATGCATCTCACACATATGCGACAATTATACCAATGGGAACCTGGAGGAAGCTCAGCTTGTGTTTGCAGACATTGTGAAGGATGGAGTACTGGGATTGAAAGACAAAGAAGACGAGCATGTCCTCGAAAACGACAACGCTTCTGTACGCACAATTCGAGGAGATTGCATCGACGAGGTACATCAGGAAGACCATACCTCGAAAGCTATGAGAGCAGCGGAGCTTCTAGATCGTCGAACCGCAGAACTGCAAGACACACCACGAGTGTTCACCCCGATCAATGGGCGAGATAGCATCATTGAGTACCCAGTATGTAAATTTAACCTTGATTTGGTTGATTGAGAACCTTTGAGACAATGCAGTCATAGCTGATTTGAATAGAATGGAGGCAACAGTCGAAAATACCTGAGCCAACCGAACAACCTTAAACTGGAAGAGGCTACGTTCAATGATCAGGCCTCGATAAACATTGTGAACAGCGTTGCTGCAGTCCCTTCGTCTGGTGCAATTGGAAAGCTAGATTGCCTTGATGTAAGATACACGCTGGACGATAAGGCTATGACACCGAACTTCGGAAGATGTTCTGAGCTGCCCAGAGCAGAAGATAATGTAGAATACCGCGAGCAACAAAATTCGTCCATGTCCGTTTCTTCTACACCTCGGACTGCTGTGTTCGGCGAAGCTCGTATTGTGGACATCCAGTCAACATCACCCCACGCATCACCAGCTCTCCGGAAAGTGGTGTCAGTTGACCGATTTGCAGCTATTGACAGTGGCCAAAGAAAGCCCGCAGGCATGGAAGTCCTCCGGCACTCAAGATCGGAGCTACCCCTGCGATACAAGCCTACTCCTTTACAAAATATTCCGACCTACTCAGATGTCCCGAGGTTCTCAAAGACCACCGGCTTGAAGCCATCAGAGGTATTTATCTACCGAAGAAATCATACCATATGTTCAAGTTTGCCTCCCACCCCAAACACCGCGACATCATATGTTGATAAGGGCACCGACGCTGGTACGGACAGCATGCCTACTGAATACTCAGAAGCATTAGAGGAGGACAGTCTTTTTGTCGAGCCTGTGTTTCCCCTTGTGGAGGATTTTAATATCCACTTCACAGAGGAACATGCGAACGATCTTCTAACTACCATCATCTCAGCATACAAAAGAGACATTCGTCTAGAATCTGTCGAAAAATCAGCACGGACAGCGCCATTGAGTACACCAACATCGGAGATCAGCACTAAAATAGAAGTTTCCATGGATACACATAACTCCTCGGCCTTTTCACCTGGTTGCGAATCATCTGAGGACGACGAATTCGATCCGTATTCGTCCAGGAACTCGGGTAATTGGCCCATTGTCTATCGGCCAGAAGTTATGAAGAGCTCAGTGTCTTCCGAGCAAACAGCAACAAACCTGCCCATCGATGAGGACTCCCATATATTCCATAGGATATTCCTTCCCAAGACTGGAAACGTGATTGAAATCCAAGATGGTTTCCGAGCATTGCTAAACTCAAAATTCGCCATTGGTAAAGACGAAGACTATGGCTCGAGTCTACGTTTGGTACTTCCCATCACTAGTCGAGTATGGAAACCCCTGTTTTGTGAGCCCAAGACCCCAGAGACCAAAACGGTTGATCGGATTATTGCTATCGGGAGTGAAGCAGGTGTCAAGCAGGACTTTTCCTTCCTGATCTCTGGCCAAGTAGAGCGGTTAGGTATGAAGCGTGATGGATCCAATCGCAGTGGACGACTCGATCTAAGGTAGGATCTCCAGCTTTCAGACTTCGAGCTCTGCTAACCAATCTAGATACCTTATTGGAAACGTCATGCAAGTCCTGTCGAACTTACCTTTACAGCCAGCGCCGTACGACTTGTTTGAGAATCCTACACTTCTCGCAGCTTATTTGGTTCCTCATCTTGAGGCATATTTGGCCACTAACAACTCTGTTCGTTTACTCGTATTACTGTACCCAGCGGACCATCTAGCCACTGTGACAGCACTCCGCGCCTTGCTCGGGTCGAAGCTATTTAAAATAGCCGGTATCGTCGACTCTTCGTCCTGCGATCCATCCTCACCTCGCAACTCTAGTCGCCCACAACAGCTTACTAACAACATTCCAATATTTCCCGAGCCCCCATCACCCCGTCGACTGCGCTCCCGCACCAATTCCTCCTTCGCCATCAACCAAATCTCACCTTCATTCCCGAAAACTCCACAACCCCCCAGCCGGGCCATCGCGTTCTCCAAAGCAGACTACCTGCTACCCAGCTGCGCAACCGACAGCGAAATCGTAGCGTTCCTCTCCGCCATCTGGACATCGCTGATGAAACAATCAACCTACTACACGCCCGAGCCCGAGCCCCCATCCATCATCATCGAGAATATCATTGAGCGCTATATCGACCGTCCCACTCTCCCACCCTCATTCTCCAACCCATCGCGTCCCACAACCACCGCACGCAGCTCGTCTGCCAAACTGGTGCGCCTCACGGGTTCTCACGACAGCCTCACCAATGCATCGCGACCAGAGAAGAAGATCTACCCAGCGAGCGTCGCAAGCACGACGATGACGATGCGCACGGTGACGAGTCGAAAGAGGCGCGAGCGCGAGGATGGTGGGGATGGCGGGGAGAATTTCTATGTGGGCGAAGAGGATAGCGAGGAGGATGACTATGATCGTATGGTTCTAGGGCGGGCGGGGGCGAGGCCAGTTGGGAGGGCAAGGGTGGGAGGGAAGGGGACGGGGACAGGGACGGCGAGTAAGAAGAAGGCTTTGAGATGGTTAGGTTTGGCATAGAGCTGGTGCGGTAGTATTGGAAAGGGGTCTGGTGTCATTTGAAGGTTTGGATGTATGAGGTAGAGATTAGAAGCTTACGCTTGGGTTAACTGGTATATGAAGTTTGTGTTGAAATTGCTGTAATCACACACTGATGTGGAAATGTAGCAACCAATATGTCACTACCTATTGAACTTTTGATGGGTAAATGCATAGAGATTAATGTAGTAGTATTGGTAGTAGTAGTAGTATAATTAATATTCGGGATCCGTGCACTTGGTGCCACGTGCCAACAGTAGGACGTGCTGGGCCAATTGCCAGCATTTTCTTTTTACATCTAAAAACTAGAGAGTAGAGACCTTCTTTCCTTGAATGATCTACTAGTTACAGGAGAGCTGTAGTCGGCTAACCCCAGCAAGCGCTAGAATATCAAGTTACATGTAATGTAGTACGGCCCAGAATAACATGCCGTATGGTCTACCGGTTCATATGGGCAAGCGGTTCAAAAATGTTATAGCATGAACTTCAACCATTAATATCTCCACAATGGGTTATAAACGAAAGACCCAAAGTACGTTCACAGAAGAAGATATCGAAAAGGCAATAACTGCTATAGCAAATAAAGAATTCAAGTCCAAACGCCGTGCTGCAGCGCACTTTGGAATCCCATCCA
>MU254212.1:0-21679 GCA_019669825.1 Calycina marina
ATCAAGGTAACGGAAATCCGACCGTACGACGTTGTGGCACTTGTGGGAAGACTGGTCATAATTCAAGAACATGTCAAGACACTATAACTGTAGAAACTTTAATAGATCCGCAATTAGTTTAGTTCAATTTAATTTGTTGTTGTTGTTTAATGTTAGTTTTTCGTACGAAGGTAGTTAAATGTTAACCGGATACTGATATTAACCGGATACTGATAAACCACGTTATGTATCAATCAACAAGATATAAACGAATGTAACCATCAGATCACTCGAATGGGTGACATTTCCCAAAACGCTTGACTGGTCATCGTCTGGTTAGGCCTCCTACTACCAAGTATTGTACTAGCTATACAAACTTTACCGGAAGCTCTGGTGGTGCCGAATTCTTCAAGATCACAGGATGAACTCGCTCGATTGCGTCCGCTTCTTTGCTCGCTATTGTTGACCAATTCACAAGGCCG
Organism: Calycina marina; assembly: GCA_019669825.1. Lineage (NCBI taxonomy): Eukaryota > Fungi > Ascomycota > Leotiomycetes > Helotiales > Pezizellaceae > Calycina > Calycina marina. Next base: position 462 of record MU254212.1, read on the forward strand.
TATTGGGAGAGGCTTTGGTGAGTGAGCTAGTTTGTGTGTACCGCGTCCAAGGGCAAAATCACCCACGTCTATTCTGTCCATGCATTTCTGGTGCCTATCTTGTCCTCTAGCTCCGATTGCCTCACAAAACTAACTGTTTCATCAGGATCATTCAAGACTTGGGTTTTGCGAAAAGATCATGGTTCAATCTGGCATAAAACCCTTCCAATGGACTTTGCTCGAATACTATATCAGGAAGGTAGACAAAGAGGCAAAGAGTAGATACTCACTACAGTTGTTGAATTCAGATGTTGGAGTTTTCGAGATAATTCACCTCATTGCATATCGGCAAGACTCATATCCAGGTGGCTAGAAAAGCTATACGTTAGTGTTTCGTGGACTCCAGATGATACCGGCGCTGCTACTGAGAGAACAGTACTCTCACAGTTTCTTCCGACGCGCCGGATTTTTACAGCCTCTGCTTCCGTTGGATCGAAGCAAAATGCAAGGATCCAGAAGACAAGGTATACGTCTTAGAACCCCAAAAGACTGCTGTCGAAACGCTGTTTCTGTTAGCTACACTTTATTGCGCTGCAGGAATCAACTTACTGGCTGCCACTGAAAATATTGGTTCAACTTTTTTATCCTAAAATACGAGATCTTGCGCGACTTTTTGTCTCACCATCAAACATATCATATATACGGCCGAGGCGTACCTGGTTCTTTAAGAGGCCATGGCCTGCTTGCAATCCAGACTTGATCATTAAGAATGCACAACTTTTTCACTGGATCATGAAAGTCAGGTGGACCGGGAAACCCTTTGAGTTTCAGCGATCACCCCCCTCGGACATTAGGATGCCCCAAAGCTCAAATATCACCAGGGCTGGAACGTGCAATCTCATTCTACTAAACAGCTGACGGAGCCGAATCGCCCGAGCCCCCAAACTACTACGAAAAGCTTTGTTGAAAAGGGCGACAACAAGGTATTCTCAAGACTTTGCACACGGGTCAAATCGTATTGTCATAAGGGTCGTTGCCATGAGTATACAGCAATCAACGCTGTTGCTGTGACGTGTATGAGTTTAATTCAACCGATTTGACATTGCTAGTGACAAACACTCACTTCAAGCTCCACCAACCGGCCCTAGGCAAGATAGATAGGTGCGGAAATATCCCATATTAGAGCTTATTTAAGGGATGCATGGTTAGCGAGATCATCTTAATACCTATGCTGGTTCCTTGTCGAAAGGGTTGCGGTGCTACGCTGGCCGTTTGATCATTTGGTGCATTCATATGAGGACATCACTTTATGAGTCGGAAGTGAAGTGGAGCCTCAGGTGTCAATTTCTTACAGAGATGATGGCGCTCTTGGAGAAAGGCGCGCCACCATAGCACTCAAGTCCTCAAACTGCAACGAGTCATTCACCATGTCTTAGATTCTGGCGGAGAACTCTGATTACAGCATCCGAGACTCGTTTAAAGATCAAACAACACTTTTCACGTCTTCTTGTCTGCTACGCTACGATCTCAGAGTCAGCTATACGGCATATCATGATCAGCCAGGCTGCCTATACTCACACACTTGAGGACTGAGGTCAGGACTTCAGCAGGTACGCGGTGCAGCATCTTCGATATGGCAAACCAGTCGATTCAGGGCAGACAAAAGCTTCAGACAAGGTGATCAATCGCCATGGGCCAAAGTGATGTCGCTGAAATAAAGTGTGCATGAAAAATGGTTGATTTTCCTACAGCTAGTGTGACAATGGCTGAGTAGCGTGCATCAAGAGGTTGTCACAGAACGTGAGCTGTCACGAAACATCTCTCTTGAGACCTTGATTTCTTCCCTTCAATTCAGAGTAACATAATTGCCCTGCAGCGTCAAGGGAGCGTCGAGGGAGCGTATTGCGGACGCAGGCTATTGGCGAGCGAGGTAATGTTACACCATGGCCTGATATCGCTTGCCTCTCAATTCAAAGCCAAGGCATATTTTGCAACATCTGTTGTGGTAATTCATCATTTTAGGAACCTTGGTCATTTGTTGATTTTCAAGAACAAAGCTACGAAATATGGACTGCAAGTTTGCCAATGAGCGAGTGGAGCCATTCTCGCTTAAGGGCCGGAGGTGCCAAGATAAGCCCGCTTTGGTCAATTCTCTCTCCTCCTGGGCACGCAAACGTTCTTTGACACACCAAACCCACTACGCCCAAAATCTTCACTTTTTCATATCAATCTTTCGGTCAGTAACCTTTCCAAACTGTCAATTGGTCAACCTCTCACAATGAACTCCCATCACCAAGCCTACCAGTAAGCATATTATCAGCACCAGCAGCTTACACCACCATATGCTAGTGCAAAATTGGCACCAAGTCGCCCATAAGTATATGTCCCGCCGCTCATCAATGGGCCTGCTCCTGTACTCCCTCCATTTCACACATCACGGAGTGGAGCTCACTAATGCACTGCACATGAGTCAATCCCGAGCTGTGGTGTTTTCTGGTTGGAGGCTCGTTGTATTGGCTCCAACCTGCAACTTTACTATCGAAGAGTTTGGAGCTATACTGCCTAAAGATATAGAACACCCCACACCACGCACCCCCATATGTAATCTCTAGCACGACACCCAGGACTTCGTCTCCCATCTGCCTCTAGACAGCCCCCAACAACCCCGCCATCGCGCTCTTTCCACGGAGTTATGGTCCCGGGTTCTCCCATTCCTCCCCACCGTCACTACAGAATGCAAATACTTAATTGCCAAGCAGCTGGAAAAATTTGTCTGGCTACAAGACTACCAGGCGCCATCCAAAGACAAATCCCGTACATGGCACCTACTTCTATGTCGGGGGCTTCCTTCGCTCCACAGAGCTCGAAAGCTTGATGTGGAAGTTTGCCGGTATCAGAGACATGGTTGTGAGTGACGAGGGCCCTTCCGACGGCCAAGAATGCTTCATGCGCTCCAACGATGCCAACATCAATATCACCAGCGGTGAAGAGAACATCTTTAAGCTTGGAAATCCTCGTGATCAATTGCTGGAGGATGCAGCCGATGTCTCAGACTTCCTCGACACACCAAAACTCTTTCCGCCTACATACCTCTCGCTAAGGTGCTCCAGGATACGGCAACTGAATCGTGGTACGAGGCTTCACATCTGGGCCTGCAGCAGAACAAGCTGCAGAAAGATGCAATCTCTCCAGGGAAGGATGGCATTGAGCTGGCAACTACTGCTGCGTTTAGAACAGTAGTCAACGATGTTCTGGGTGATCAATTTGAAGTTTACACTAGCATAGTGAAGTTCAAGATTTTGCGTCACATCATAAGGACAAAGAAGACGAGGACGTTATTGCGGATGAATATTACGATGGCTTTCACTATCTAAACCCTGATAGCTCCAGGTGAGTAGGATAGATCTGGCAGCATTCAACGTAGGAAAGCACAATGGCATCTTTGGAATTATCGTTTGTTTGGTGGGGTTCCACGGCACAGAAGCACCAGTTGCCATGGCAGCAACGCAATCACACAATCTCATACCAAACAACAAATCAAAGTACTAGTGTTTGTCAAGTGCTCAAACTAAATAAGGCTGGCCTTGTATTTGCTGCATTTTGATACCATACTAACGACAAACAGCTGTGACAGCCCAGAAACCTCTATTCAATATACCCATTCAGACTGGAAAATAAGTAGTAAAATGGTTTAGAGAATGATTACGAAGCAGTATTACTGTCTTTTCAGGGTCCAAGTCAATTTACATTTTGTGAATACAAATTCCATCTTAGAAGTTGTGCAGCTGGCGAAGCAGAAAGGAAAGCAAAGCAGAATTTGCCAGACCAAAATGAAAAGTCCGCAAACCTGAGAGTGAAGGAATTACATTGCTCATATAACAAGATTAAGCTTCCTCAATCTCATCCTCCTAGTACCGTTCCTTGTGTCCCGGGACAGGCGGAGGTGGCGTCTCTGCATCAAATAGATCATCCAGAAACACACTCGGCGTCCGTTGATCACCAGGTGGTTGATTCAGGTTCAGTGTACTACTCGAAGCGCCTCCATGTCCATGGCCTCTCATATCCGGGCTGACAGGCGGTGAAGGCTCCACGCTCCTCGTTCGTTCATATCTATCTCGTGGAAGCATGTTTGACATGGATATTGAATTATGGTTGTTGATATGGGTTTGTCCCTGTCCGTTACCTGCCTGCGAAGCGCCGGCTGCATAGTAACCCGCTGGAAGGTAGTTCGAGCCTCTGTTTCCTGCTCCAGCAGAACCAGCCCCTGCTGCACCCGCTGTGGGGGAGAAGAAAAGTGAAGCATTGCTTATAGCTGGTGCTGCTACACTTGCTCGTTTATCTGCTTTCACTGTTGTCTTCTTCCCGGTAGGGCCGAGATTGGATGATGATTCGTGGTCCTTGTATTTGTAGAACGGTGCTGCTGAAGATCTGAAGATTGGCTTTTCCATGGCCCGAGATTGTTGCATGGCTGCACGTTTGACGCTGCGGTGGAGCGACCATGCTACAAGCATTCGCCAGAGAAGGACTGACATAGCGAAGAATCCAAGGATAGCGCCGACGACAATGAAAACTGTGCCTTCGGGGAGGGAAGAAGTCTGCATGAATGGTGCATCTGAGGTTGGTGGTACAGAAGGGGCGACGATCACATATGCACCAGATAGTGTTGGCAGATTCGTGAGCAGCGAGCTGTCTCCGGTAGACGCTCCAGTAATTCTGGCTACGGAAGAAGCCTCCGAACCTGAACCTGTAACATTTATTTCGGATTCTGTTGATGCTACCCCTGATGTCACGGTGACCGAGGCGTCATCGTCTGATGTTGTGGTTTTCGTGGCTGCTACCGCTGCAGAAGACTTGGAAGCAGCTTGTGATGAGACTGCGTCGGTGGTTTGCGCGTACGTTTCAGTTGAGAAAAGGGACAGAGTGACTGCTGAAAGCAGAGGTATCCATGAGAATCGCATGTTGTATCAAGTTGCTGAGGTCTAGAGGAACAAATGTAGTCCGCCCGGAAAGGGGTTCTAGAGGTTGTTCCTCTCGATGTTTCCCTCAGATATGTCCCCTGTTGACCCGACTAGCTGGAATATCAATGTCGTGTCGCTTAGGCAGTGCAATGTCAGTAATTTGAGTGGCCGATCCTCCAAACGTGTTGAAAAAGATGGAGTATGAGAGGTTGTGCGTTGGAGGTGGTGTCGTGCAATCCAAGTGGTGAGTAGTATGTACAGTCCTTTTCGTATCCCAGTTTCTCGTATTCAATGGGTCGTTACTTCCGACTGTCTCCAAGCTGCAATAAACTGTAAATGTTAAAGAGAACGCGATGATCGAGTCGTGAGCAATGAGCAAGTTTTATGTGCAGCGAATATGTAGCCCGTCGAGAGATGTGGACTAAACTCCTGATGCTGGAGGGGGAGGACGAAACGAATGGATAGGTTGTTTACAACACAATTAGGCTTGAACTCTTTCTATTTTGGGTTCTGCCCCATAATCCGCCTTGTTTATGAGGCTTCAAGTGGGGCAGCTCCCGACGCGGACAGCCTTTGTCCAAATTTATTTGCGAAAGACTACCACGATATCTCAAGACTTCATTTCACACTCCAGACATATCTGCTCTACTGGCAATCATGGGAGCCGCCAAAAAGACACGCAAGTTTGGCGCTGTAAGTCCACCAGTTCCGATATTCCCAAGCTGACCCGCGCTGCTATCAGGAAGAGGCCCATGAGAAGGTAGGAATCTTGCAGAAAGAAGCTAATTGAAGCTCACAGGTCAAGCGTATGATAGGCCAAAACGATGCGCGACTTAAGAAGAACCAATCAAAAGGAGAAGAGGACGGAAAGAAAGCAGAGAAAGGTACTGAAGTAGTGAGAGACGTGTATGATCGCAGTTCTCCCAACTACATATCATGACTCTAACTCATTCTACAGACCTCAAGTCTCATCCGCACTCTTCTTCCAATACAACACTGCCTTAGTACCACCATATCAGAGTCCGTATCCAGTCCATGAATGCCCCGTCCGTAGAATATGGATGGGATCGAAGGCTAATGAGAGTACAGTTCTGGTGGACACGAATTTCCTATCACATACCGTGCAGAAGAAGCTACCGCTCCTGGAAACACTGATGGACACGCTGTACGCCAATTGTAAACCCACGATAACCAGTATGCGCCCACTCTCTCCCTTCAACCCCAATTTAATCCAGAAAGCTAATAGAACCTAGGCTGCGTGATGGCCGAACTTGAGAAACTCGGCCCAAAATACCGGATAGCACTCCGCATAGCACGCGACGAGCGATGGGAGCGGTTGAAGTGCGATCATAAAGGAGGTATGCATCCCCCTTCCCTTCCCTCTCTGGCCCACCATGGCATCGTGAAGCAAAACTGATCAGAACAGTCTACGCCGACGACTGCCTCGTCGACCGAATCCAAAAACACAAAATCTACATCGTAGCCACCAACGATCGTGACTTGAAGAGACGGATACGTAAAGTGCCTGGTGTGCCGATCATCAGTGTCGCTCGGGGGAAATATGTGGTTGAGAGGCTGCCTACTGCTATTGAGAAATAGTCTCATCTATTCTTCAGTATGACTTTGCGTATGCACTAGGCGGCGTTCTTGGGACTGGTTTGGCGTTGGAGGGAATGGGATTGCACATGGCGTGGAAGAGAGATACCATGAATGAAATTATGCAGCAATTCAGCCAATAAATTTTGCAATTTTGCAATACCAAGTGATTTCATGTTTTCATTACTAGAAAAGGACTGGCCAACACCAGTTGAGTATCACAGGTGCCTTACTATACGTGGAAATCTCAAATTTGTTCTGACCTGGGCAGCAACCTTTAGGATACTTGTCGTAATTCAAGCCTGCAATTCAATATTCCAGCTCAACATCCATGACTTGGCCCATTTATCAACTTTCATCACATTGCTGATTCCTTACATTGAACCATTGCTCGTTCAACATAGTGGCACTTGCCGAGTAGTGCAGAAAGTACACATAGAGTTTGATAATCGGTGTAGGAAATGCATGTCATGTCATGTTCTATACCCATTCCCAGTTCACGCCAAGCAATCATAATCTATACGTAGGGTAATACAATTGGATGTCCCAATCTACTGTTTCTTCTGTGCATTTGGACCGTTTTCCTTATCAAATGCACCATATGGGACCTGCAAGCTCGAAACTGCGCTTACACCAACACTCAGGATCATGAACATGATGATCGCAACGATCAGACCCATGAAGATGCCTAAACCATCAGCCTATCATTTCCCTTTACAGAACCACGACGAAGGAAGTTCAAATGTGGAAGATGCGAAAAGTGAAGAGAGGGCATACCAGGGGTAAAGAACTGATATCTCTCAAACAATGGTCTCTGATCCAACTCCAGTGACTGCGGTGGCACTCTCGCCACGACCTCGCGTCTCAAGTCAAGATGCGCAGCAGCCTGACTCTCGAATTCAGGCTCATACACTGGGGTTTCCTCTGCGATCGTGCTGTTGAGCGGCGTGCTGCTGTAGATGACTGTGTATCTTGCGCCGGCGGGAATGGAGCGTATCATGCTTGATATTTGTGCATCTGTTGCCCATTAGCCTACTGCTTACAACATCCACTTCATCTCCAAACCATCAATGAAAGTGGTAGAGTCAAGATATCGGGGGAAGCATACCATTGTCCCTCAAAATCTCCTCCCTTGCTCCCCTGGTCCTCGGCAACGGCGTCTCCATCGAGTTGTATACCACCATCTTGGCTCCATCCCTCACACTGCTCTCCATCTTATCCTCACCCACCAGTCCCCAGAACTCTTCATGATCAACCTTTCCACCACACAGCTCTTTCATGATATCCTGCCTCATAGTCTTTGTATCCATACCCAGCACATTCTTCACCTCAAACCGCGTGGCCGGCGAGGATAAGAGAGCGTGAAAGAGATGCGGCATGCTCTGCTCATGAAAGTCGAGCGGCGAGAGACGCGGCTGGTTGATCATGAGATAGATATCCGATGTGCATTCTCTCATTAGCGGCTTTAAAGTTGCCAGTAAATTGGCGGAGGTCTGGAGATTCGTAGGTGCGGAGATGAGTTCGGGGGATCTATATCTCATTAGCTTGCTACCTGTTGTAGATACTGGGGGTAGTTACGCAGTATTAGAAAATAAAAGGAACGGCGAAGTATTCTCCCAGGCGTGCGCCACTGTGACACAGCTGGCGAGAGCGAGTGAGAAACGCATTGTGGGTTGTGGATGGTCGAATTGCGGATTTTGGAGATTCTGATGAGGTGGTGATGGGGAAGGAAGCTTGAGGTTCTGCGGACTTGGCAGGATCCACGTCACCGTAGTTGATATGAAAAGTTCCAGAACAGCTTCTCACTCCCCTCCACCAGCATTACACCAACTCCCTCCCCTAACCAATTGCTTCTTTGGAACCACTGGATAATAGTAAGAGAGGAAACGCAAATATGGAGGTCAAATCAGAACTCAAAATCTTTAACCACCCACGACCCAAGAAATCAGTACTCGGAAATCGAGCGCCCAAGAAGCGCAAGACGGAACACAAGATCGCGGAGATAAATTTCGATTTCGATGCGAGAGCTGAATATTTGACGGGGTTTCATAAGCGGAAGTTGGAACGGGCGAAGAAGGCGCAGGTCGAGGCGGCGAAGAAGGCTAAGGAGGAGAAGATTGTCATACGGAAACAGGTATTCTCCCTCTGCCCTAGAAGTTAATGTTGAGAGTTTTACAGATGGGAATGGGGCTAATGTGGGGTGATAGCTACGAGAAGAGCGGAAAGTTGAGCTAGAAGAACATGTCAGTGCAGTAAACGCGCTACTAGCAGAAGCAGACAAACTCCCCGGCGAACTAGACAGTGATGAGGAGGTCGACTGGGAAGGCATAAAAGAAACCCTACCCCCGATAGACCACGAAGAAGAATATATTGACGAGGACAAATACACCAAAGTCACGGTCGAGGAGGTAGATGTCTCGAAAGAAGGGTTGCAGAGAGCAGCGGATGAAAGTGAAGAGGAGTATAAGCCTGTAGAGAAAAAAGAGAAGGGAAAACTGAAGAAGGTGTGGCCGAAGAAGGTGAAGAAGGAGAAGTTTAGGTATGAGAGTAAGGCGGAGAGGAGAGCAACTAGGGGGAAGATAAAAGCGAAGAATAGGGAGAAGAGTGATGCTAGGAAGGGGAATGATTGAATGCAATGGACGTTCAAGTTGCACGGTATAAGGATGAGTGACCTACGGATGATAGGATGGAGATGTTACAGTACAGTATGAGTATAGTTTGCTTTGCCTGTTAGTGCAGCGAAACATGCTTGGGTGGTCTTGACTCCGTTCTCTTGCAGATGGCTGCAAATTGGCATGAGTACCTACCAGCACGCTATCTCCGACTTCATGCTTGCTTCATCGCTTTCCTTTCGCCTAGCTCATCTCCACAGCCAACTGTAACTGACACAAAACGACAATACCCCAAGGATAATTGAAACATTCTCATGGAGAAAAGAGGCTGGGGAATCTGCTTAGACAACCATCCACTTGCTATCCACCTCACATCCGTCTCCCAACACTTTGAAACACAGCAGCAGAAGCAATCATGCCAGAAACCAAGAAACACAAGCAGCCAAAGAGCAAGAAAACTCCAAAATCAATCTCAAAAGTCACCATAGATGTGAGAAGATGCCGTTGGAAATGTGAACTTGATAGACGCCCTATCGTCTGTGGAGGCTGTCATCGGGCCAACTGCATCTTCCGTATGCATGGGCATCAGCAAGCAGGCTTTTATCAGAACGCAAATCCACACTGCAAACGCAAATGACTGCAGAAGAGGAGCTGAAATCCCAGCTCTTTCTGTGCTCTCTCACATCCAACGATCCCATCAGTGAGTCAAAGCAGAAGCAGAAACAGCCATCATCTTGTTACCCACCCAAAAGCCAACCCAGAAAGGTCAGCCCAACAATCCAGAAAAACCAGACCCGGCCCCATTCAGTCAAGCCGCCAAGCTGCATCCACACCTGGGACTGCTGCCAGAAACTCAACGGACTCGGTGGAAGCAAGGTTCCATGTTGAGGCCTCATGCGGTATCGCTTCAAGACCTGTAATATACATGGACACAAGAGGACGGGATGCAACAACTGTAAGGATGGTCGGGTGAGCAAAACGACGGCGAGGGGGTATGGGATCGAGATTTGAGTGCATTTATGCGCAGAAGATATGTTAGTCTGGTATGTGCTGTGAGTGATGTGTATTGGGAAAATGGAATCTAAGTACAATGTCAGATACGAGAGCAACGGTTCTTAGCACGAGATATGGATTTAGCTGCTCTGACTTCAGTCCTGAATGTGGTATTGGTGAAACAATTAAGTGCTTACCGTCACAAACCTTCGCTTCCAAGGTTCTGAAGAAGAAAAAAGTCAAAATTCTGTCTGATATTTAGTAATCTTCTGGTGCTAATCACAAATAGCCTCAAGCACATGGAGATTCATCAGCAGGAACAGACAATACAAGCAAATACTTTAACCGCAGTCTCATCGATTGCAAAAGCTAGACTAAACACACTGCCTCAGATCAGTATGATGCTGTTTAACGGGCCAAGATGATGAGAAAAGCACACGGTTGGATGTCAGATTGAAAAGAAAGCAGTGTGTACGATGATGAAGAGTATTTGTAAGGCTGGTCTTCACACTTGTGATGATGATTATATGGACAGGTGACACAGCCGACTGGCTAGGTGTTTCGTATGGCTGCTACGAAGCAAGTATTGGATATGAGGTATGAGAGAAAAGAATGAGTGCGCTTAACATGAGGCTATCTAGCATGCATGTATGAACCAATTTCATAGCCAGAAATGAACTCGCGTGTTATAGATCTGACAGCTCTGGCAACAAAGCGACCCCTGACACGGATTCACGATGTTGTTGTAAACATGACTATATCTTCATCGAGCATAGAAGAAAATGGGATCCCCAATCTACATTTTACAATCATCCGCACCGGCAAGCCTCGCAGAAGTAGAACCTCACACATCTCAACATGAAACGTGCCCAACCCCTACGAACCTCGACAGTCCGTAAACCCAAGAATCTCATAACAATCACTGTGTGGATTTGATACCAGATACTCAAGGAAGGCCGATGTAAGCCCTAAAACCGCAGCACGAGCCACATCTGTCGGAAATGCAAAGTGCGAGGAGACGCAAGCGAAGGGCTTGAAGGCAACCTTGGATTTGGAATTTGAACCCGCTTGAGCGGTGGTGGAATCGTGAGGCTAATTTCACCTGATGTACTGTGCGATGGGTGACGAAGGGAAGGGAGGTTAGAATGAAATTTGGGACTGGAGTGATGATGGTGGGATCATGAGGCTACTTCAGCCAGGCACGTTCTTTAATGGTAAAGACGAGAGATGGAATGGAATTTTGTGAGTGGTGGGATGTAACCACAGCCTACTTTATCCCTTTACGTCCTTTAATGGCTACAAATAGGAGGTGAAATTGAAGTTATGCACATGGGTGCATCCACTCGTGGAGGGTACCTAACAGGCAAGTACAAACCATGGAAATAGAAGTAGAAACAACTGAATTCCGCCAACGCATACGGTATTTGTGTAACTGCAGCTAGAATCCTTCTTGCCTCTTGCTCAAAAAATAAACCATCATCTAAAGACATATCGTCTCGCTCATCATCATTCCGTCATAACCCGGCGTCTTCGTCCTACTACATGTGCGTGGTGGGAGGATCAGATGTTGCCAATCTCAGCCTGGAAATCCTCGAGCTCCTTCTGGGATACGGCGTATTTCTTGGCCATCTCCTCGAACTTGGCCTCCCATTGATCGCGGTCCTGCTCTAAGGCTTGGACTTTCCGCTCGAAGTGGCCGGCCTTGACATCGGTTTGACGGAGCCTGGTTGGGTGTTAGTGTTTGGAACTCTCTGCTGTGATGGCTTGTCCTGAGTAAACTGCTCTCACAACAGGGACACAATTCGCAATATAACTGCAAGATGCAGATGCGCATCCACCAAAGCCTGAGTGTTGAGTGTAAGAGAAGTCATCACTTACTTATCATTGGTCTCCCTCAAGTTCTTGTCGGCCTCCTCAGCTTCCTCCTCTAGCAGCTGTAGTCTTCGCTGAAGAGCCTCGTTCTGTGTACCGTGTTGATGGCCCTCCTCAGCAGCACCCTTCTGGGTCTTGATATCATTCTCCAACTTTTCGACTTCAGCTTCCAAGATACCATTCTTGTGTTGGAGAGATGTGATTTCCTGCTCCTTTTGTAGGTTGTCTTGCTCGAGAGTCTTGACTTTCGACTTGAGATCCTCAGCAACAGCTGTGGACTCGTCGACCTCGACGCGGAGCTGGTTCATTTTCTGAAAGCATGTCAGTCATGTTAGTAGCAGGATGAGCCGCCAGTCCTAGAAAGCAGCTACTCGAAATGCATGTTGCGTTGAGGATGGAAGTTGGGTTGATATAGCGGGGTCGGCGGGGACAACAAACTCACCACCTTGATGCGATCCATATTGGAGGCTCGTGTTGATTTCTGGAGAAGTTTCTTGGCTTATGAGAGATGCCGTGAAGTTGATGCGGTGGAATATTTGTAAGGTAGAGGTTGTACAGCAAATGTAGACGTGGTTTGGTGTGGTGTATGGAAATCAAACGAAGATGTGAGGTTGATATAAGAAACAGGGGTGAACTCTTGAGCCTCCTCTTGAGCCCCACTTTGGGTTGCTATAGCCACAATGTTTTGATCCTTTCTAGCTTCCATCCATCCTGAATCCAGGTCTACACCTACGCGACGACGACACCCAACAACCTATCAACAAGTTCCTCCGCATTCATGAAATCTGTACCGGTTTAGTAAAGGAAATAATACAAACGATATCCAATATGTTGGCAGCACGGGATCAGGAGAACCTGGTGCATGGTCACCACCAAGCGGCTGCTGCGAAACCATTGAATCAAGTGTCTCTTCTACAGCCAAAGACACCTGGAAACAAATATCCAAAGACGCCTTTGAAAATTCCTCTTAACGACGAGAATGGGCCAGCAGGACTCGGCGGGAAGTCAGGGAAGGGTAAAGGAGTTAAAAACATGACGACATTTGACAATGCTTTTGTTACACCTATAAGTAAGAGGAAAGTCTGAGTTAGTATGGAACATTGCTAACAGGTATAGGAACCCGGACTAGAGCCCCGTTGGGCATGAAGACGACGAATGCTAAAGCCAAGGGGTTTCAAACACCAGGTGTTGGTCCGGAGAAAGGTTTGGAGAAGACACAAGCACCAAAGTCTACCACCAGGGGAGCAAAAAAGGTCACACATGGCGATACTGTCAAGATACAGGTGCATGGTGATGAGAGCCCTCTAAGAGAAGACCGTGAAGTCGAATACGCGCCTCCCAAACCTAAGGACCTGCCATACGAGTCAGACGACTTTCCACGCGACTGTCTAAACTTCAATGCGTTGAAGCCAGATAACTTGATGCGCGGCATCTACAGAACGTATCATGTGGCGGTTGACAGCAATGGTCTCACAGCAATGGACAGGAAGTATGAGGAAAACCGAGAGCTTTCACAGAAGGAACTCGAGAGACAGGTTCGGGAGATGATGAAGGAAGAATGGACAGTCGGCGATGTTCCCGAGACATTTCAAAACATAAAGAAGAAGCTACAAAAGCCAGCCACAGAGCCTACTGTACTCAAGCCTAGGGCAGCTAGTCAGCCAAAAGCTGTTGGCACAATCGCTTCGAGAAATGCCGCATCGGCTCTTTCAGTTACATCGAATGTGGCTCCCGTACCAAAGAGAGTTGTTCCAAAACCAACATCTTCTTTCCAGCCACCCTTCCTCTCACGCGTTAAGCCAACACCGGCACCAGCCAATCCGTCGACAATGCGCCACACGGCTGCAGCAGCTGCGTCACGAAGCACAATCGGGTACAACAAAGGTCGCTCTGCCGCTAGTGTTATGAATGCTTTCCCAGCTGCGCCACTCATTAAGAGAAAAGAAGGTCCTATCAGCAGATCAGCCAGCAACCTGTCTCACAGCTCCGACTCAACAATGACGCCAGCAAAGTTCGCTAGTGAGAAGGAGGAAGATTGGAGCCATTTGAAGTTCTTGGACGCGTTTGATAGAGATGATGCAGGTTTTGGATCTGGTGGTGCGTTGCCAGAGTGTATGCGAGGCGAAGAAGAGGAAGAGGAGTTTTTGATGACTGTTCCATCTAGGGACTAAGTCAAAATATTACCTTTGTGATGATTCGGTACGGGGTAAGCATGGCGTCTGGATACAATACATCTGATACTTTGGCCGCTATCATTGTCGGCTTAGGATGGAATACCAAGACGGCGTCACCCTATTTTGTAGAACAATCTTGTATGATAGACCTTCTCTGAGACCACCAAAGTACCTGGTCGCCATTTCGTCGTTCTTTGTTCCAGAAAGCTTGATAAATCAGACCGTGCACACGATTATTCCAATATACAGATGCGTCCAAGGCTTCAAGTCTTACCTGCAAATATGAATTTAGCCAAGTGATGTCTCTACACTAGCGCCTTGGCTGCATCTTAACATTGCACGTCGTCAGGCTTTGTTTGCCCACAACACGTTGCACTAGATTTTAGATCTGAATTATTTGGCAAATCGAAGGAAATCCTCCATAGGCTGTTCATTATTATGTTGCCTTCAGAAACTTCTGTATATAGTCAGAGGCTACCATTCAATGTGGTCGCTTCTTCAGTGAACCCAGATCAGCACGTGTTTTCAAGAAGTCGGATGTTGATCGAGGAATGCACGTCGAACGGCGCAGAGCTTGATTCAGTGTGTCTCCATTGCGATACCATAACGGATCCTCAATACGCTCAATGTTAAAGGTGTGCAGCCGCAACGTCTCGCCATCATCGATCCTGAATAGTGGTGGGAGAAGAGCCCTCGTCCACCAATTGGGGACCCGTTGGGTTACAATTCCAGCATTCCACGTGAGGAACCTGCAGTGGCTACTTTTTACCAATTCAGACTGCTGCCGACTGAGCTCAGAGTCATGATCTGGAAATACTCAATCCCAGACCCTCGAGCTTTCTATATGAAAACTTACAAAGTACACACTATCTCAGCTTTATCTGATTGTCCCAGATTCTTTAAGATGGCGAAATGATAATTGTCTGACGGCATATAGGACCGGTTGCTTGATGAGATTTTCGGACGACATTCTACGTTTGGGTGCCGAGAACCCCGAATTAACGAGCACTGGCTTTACATGTCTATGGGTCGCGCAGTATTGGCTTGTCTCTATATACGTTGAGCTTTTCGTATAGTCCGCCATGTGACTGGCTTGGTTTCGACCGCTGTATACTATATCTCCCTCTTATTAGCATTCACGACTTTGACAGATTTGACAGTCAAATTACGGAAAGCGTCACTAAATTGGCGATCTATAAGGTCCTCAGGTGGGCTCTGAGACCTGCCGAACAATTTCCGTTGCTAGTTGAGCTGTCCGAGGTTTTTGTCGGACTCAGAGATACGCATCTTGTCTATCACCGCTACGGAGCAGAGGAGCGTACGGTACTTTCCTTGATGAACAACCAAGGCGACGAAATGAATGAGGTGTGACGACAGTGAACCAAAAAACATGCTTTCAGACCCAAAGATTTTCAACAGCTGGCCAAGGTGTCCTGTTCCCAACCCAGCCGTGACATGCCTTTTCCTAGTACCGACTCAAGCAGACAAAAGGATTTGTCGTAATCCCTCCCCATGGACACCCATGTCGAAAATAGTGGGATATGCCAGGGATCTCCACGAAGCTCGTTACGACCAGAGCCCGTCAAGAAGCTGCGAGATTTTTGTACGACAAGAAGCCGAAATGGGAGGAGGCAGAAGAGCTTTTAGGGGTCGTCGTTCAGGGACAGGGCGCGAAGAGAAGTGCAGTCCCCGTGGATGCCGAGGGAACGGTGGCTGAACTTTGAGATTCTTATGCTGGGCAACTAACAACTACCAGCAACATAGGAGACTGAGTTCCGATTCGATGGAGAGATCTTGGCTCCAAGTATGAAACTAAAGGACGCTGGGATCCGTCGAAATTACGCCTTTGCAATTCCGATGATTGAGAAACCCGCAGCCATCGACATTCCCCAATTCAGAAAGCTTCCTACTAATATTCGAATGATCAACTGGTCAGTCCACTTCCCCTAAATGCAGGGCGCTTTCCTGCAAGAAGGTGGCAGCCATGGGTCGCGGTTGGCTTCGAACACGTTGATGCTGCATTGCTACTGTATCGGTCATGGCTTTTACTCTACGGCTCACATTTCTTCCTCAGATAGACCATGCATGACGCTTACCGATTGACTAGGAAGTGTGCTCCGGAGTCTAGAGTGGTTCGAGTACAATTTGGCAACGTCGCACCAGATTCCTTCTATTCTACCAGCAAACTTCTTGCTATAGTTCATGTCAACAGGGAATCAGGCGACGTTGCTTTTCTATATACCCGCTGGCTTTTGGATCAACTCATACTCTACCACGCACCTTGTTCAACTTCGAGCTCGACATACTTTACATCGACGAGTAAATCAACCTGGCTGAGCTCGATTGTGAAAGCACTAAAAGAGTCACTAAATCAGCTTTCCGCCAGCCCGGCCTTTATTAAACATATCTTCTTCTGCAAGAGGTTGTTATGGTAGAATTAATGAAGGTTTTCATTGGAGTTACAGAGCTATACAATGTACATCGCCGTCATTAGGCTCGCGCAGCGAACTTAGAGGATCTCACCTTGATGTATATAGACATCTCTGCCATCCTTTCGAGTTATCTGTGTATAATGTTGGCATGAACAAGGTGTGACTTGTGTGTAGACATGTGATTCATATCAACAAGAATTTTCTTGATCTGCTGACAGCCGTACCTCCTGGTAGTTCAGGAAGCACTCGCTGTATACATCAGATGACACTCTCAGGTGGCGATGAACTTCATTGCCGCCTTTAAATATACCCAGTTCCTCCGGTGAGCTAAAATATGATACGACATTCCTTGCAGACGAGTCTCTTGTTTAGTCACTGCGGAGAATCCAATGATAATTCCTCGTGGCCACCCGTGTCGGGACTGGCGGAGCATGCCGCAGGTGTCCAGAAAGCTTGTCGTCACCAAAGCTCAGAAGGAGTATAAGCGCGGGCAAAACCTCTACTTTAGTAAGATGTACGCGTAGGAAGACGCTGAAGAACTGATAGTGCTTACTGTTCAGACATGATCCGCGGACATACCGATACACTTTGCGCTTGTCCATTCCGAGTGTACTGTGACCGAGCTGCAAAATGCTCGAATTAGATGGCTGCAACGTTCCTTAATCGGCACTGAATATAATATGATAGAACTCCGGCTTGGTGGGGACGTTCAGATGCAATTTGTAGATTATAGGATGCTGGGATTTTCTATGGAAATGAGATCAACTCGATGCTTACCGCGTCCGCTGAAGCTCATCCACCCTCCAAAGTGCCAGAAGCCTGTATGAGGTACATATCATTATCAGGAGAGTAAATTGGCAAGCAAGATGCTGCCTAGGGTTCATGTCAGCGAGAGAGCATGCTCCTTCATGTTCATAAAGCAAAGCTTAACACGAAGTAATGTCAATATACCTTCTTTCCACAAGATTGCAATACCTCTTTAGTCTTTAGCGGCCACAGTTCTTTGGAATTGAAGCCGCTTAACAAGCTTCTAAAATACTCATGTGATCAAAGCACCGTTGGCCTTTCACGTCCGCGTTGAGCCCATTCGACGTGGTTAGAATATGCGGTCGGATCATGAGGCAAGTCTAGTATCAACTTGCAGTTAACATGATTCTCTGAGTAAGTTGGGAGATTCAAATAGCAAGATGCACATAGGTAGGCGTCCATTTATCTTACCATTACGATTACAATCTAAGATACCTAATTGTGGTGTTGACATCATCCGACGTTGGTTCCTGGATTCACTTTTGCCCCACAATCACGGGTCATCCCCAGCTTTTGTGTTGACTTCGCACCATCACGGAATGCCAATTCTTTATGCTCTACATTTCTCCCTAAGCCAAAAGCTCACAATGGCTACTCAAGCTCAGCTGGACGAGAAATCACAAACAAAGAGTGCAAGAACGCCCTCACCGTCGTCCTTCGTCCCTCCATATCCCGGTCCACCCCCACTACCTCCCCTCGAAGACATAGCAACTCCACCTCCTCCGTCATACTCTCAAGACGATGACAGACGCAGCAGACTGATATCCAAACAATGGCAGTCCAATGACCCGCGATCCTCCTCTGCACACTCTCTTGCGCCAGCAGAGTCAACAAGATATGGCCGAGATGGCCGCCGGACACTGTTGCTGGTCTATATACATGGATTCATGGGGAACGAGACCAGCTTCCAGAGTTTTCCGGCACATGTACATAATCTTCTCACGATCTCGCTGAATGAAACACATGTTGTGCATACCAAGATCTATCCGAGATATAAATCTAGAAAGGCGATTGACTTTGCACGGGATGATTTCAGCCAATGGCACGTCAAAGCTCTGTAGAAAGTGATATCGCTAATTTGGGTTAGGCTCGAGCCACATGAAATCGGTAATACCGATGTAGTGCTGTTGGGCCATAGTATGGGAGGAATACTATGTGCAGAGGCAGCGTTAATACCTGGGCCACCAGCTACTGGAAGACCGCTTCGTCATGCTTTATTGGGCACGATAAGCTTCGATACACCATTTCTAGGAATACATCCAGGTGTTGTGGTCAGCGGCATAGGCAGCCTATTTCGTCCAGCAGCAGATCCGCCAGGATCCAAGCCGCTCACGATAGAGGACAGTTTACAAAGTGCACATTCAGCCCACAACACGCCGATATCACCAAGTGTTTCATCTACTATCCAGAAATCACGGTTTGGGTCAGATTCTACGCAGCTCAGTCCTATTCAGTCAATATGTACATCTTTGGCATCCCCTCCCCCTAACGATCCGCACTTCAATCAGCCATTTTCCAATGACATTCAGCTTCCCGATAGGAAAGGCTGGACAAACATCTTGCACTTCATTAACAAGCATTCTGATGGCCTGACGTCTGCAACGAAACAGTACGTCATGTCACATCTGGAATTCGGCGGATGTCTAGCAGATTATCCTGGACTGAAAGCTCGATATAAGAAGATAAGAAAACTGGAAGATGTGGATGATCATCCTCAGCCTAGTGCTGGTTATCATCCTCCGGTTCAGCGAGTCAGGTTCGTCAATTACTACACTGCAAGCACTGGAAGACCGAAAGAACCGAAACCGCCGAAGACGCCCCCTGGTCACGTGAGAGATGGCAAGGCAAACTTGCAGCCGATTGAGAATAAGATGCGAGAGATGACGCTAAATCCTACAGACAGTACTGCGATAAATCATCTACAGAGTTTATCTATCGAATATTATAGCAGTGGTGCTGTAGCGCCAAAGACAGTCGATGAAGCTCCAGCTGCTGCTGCTACCGCTATCAAGACGGAGATGCAAAACTTGGGAGAAAGCTCAGGTGTGCATAACGAGGTGCAAGAACCTTGCGCAATGCGACATGTCGACTCGACGCCCATGGAAGAGCTCGAGAAGTCAGTGCCAGAAGCAACACCATCTCTTCCGTCTAAACTCACCGAAGCTTCTCCAGAATCTCCAACTGCTGCTTCAACAGAGCCAACTGTCTCAAAACCTCCGACTTCAGCAGAGCCATCCCTCCCACCCATTCCAGCCACCCCCATCGAACCAGAACCCATCGACCTAGGCCTCTATACCGATAAAGACTCCCGCAAGCTTGCCGAGAAAGAAGAAAAGCGCAACCTAAAAGTCTACCAACAAGCCATCAAGGACCGCGAATCGGCCATAAAAGCACGTGCTAAAGTCATCGAGAAACGCGAAAAAAAGGCGAGGCAAGAACAAGAGAAGTTGCTCAAAGCAGATCAGAAACAGCGGCTGAAAGAGGAAAAAGAAGGATTGAAGCGGAATACTACCATCAATCCTAAACCTCAGCGAGTGTCGCTTATCACCGAAGTTGAAATGGATGCCGAGAGAGTCATGGAGAAGGAGAAGGAGAAGCCGAAACGTGATAAGAAATTCTGCATGTTGCCCCCTGAGTACGCTGGACAACGGGATAAATGCTGGGTTAGGGTATATATGGACGGCGTGGATGAAGTCGGCGCACATTGTGGACTTTTTTTCCCTGGGCCGCAGTATGAGAGTCTTGTCGGTGACGTTGGCTCCAGGATTGGGAGCTGGGTTAGAGAGGCGAGATGATACCCTGACGATTTTACACAGTACATTTGCGAGAAATCCTCATTGCCTCACAGATTGTCAGACAGCGATCGGACTGGATAAATTCACTTCTGAAGGCTTCTAGCTGCTTTGCAGAGTTTCAGACAATGACAGGACTAATATCCAGCGTGTGGAGCTTGGCAATTATAGACATCATGATAGTCGTCGAGCTCCCACATGCCCAGAAGAACCCACCTTCACCTGTCTCCCAATTCCGCCAAGCCAACAACAAACTCTACGATGATTGGCTTTTAGAACTGCACCATGACTACACTTACAGGCTAAATGATTGATGGGATGTGAAAAGCTATACCACTTCGTACACCCTTCTGATGCTCTATATCGGTAAGATAAGATCAAATTCAGAGCCACCGTGGCTGCTCCAACCTCTGATACCCACTTAGTCACTGCTTTCGCGACTGAAGCGGAGGCAGAAGCCGCTGCGCATGTCTTGTGACAAATCAATGAAGATGCTTCGGCTGAAGCATGATACAATATCAAACGTCCCCATGGAATACCTCTACCAAAACCTTGCTCAGCTTTGTGGAGTACGCCTTCCATCTACGTACTGACGTGCCACGTAGTCTGTATGGCCATGAAAATATCTCAGAGTACCTTGAAGACAGTGGCCGAGTCAGTATTGTTGGTAGAGGCCTTTCTTTTGTGGTTCATTCTTGAAAAGCAATGCCCTACCAGACTAGATCAAGGCTCACTATCCCAAACGAGGTACAGCATCGCTACATTTAGCCTTTGCTGTCAGAATTCCAGGCATTGAACGAGACGAACTTGTACATTGAGAGCAGGTCTGGAAGCATAGTATCTGCAAGCAATTGCCTGGAAGGGCCATGTACTTTGAAGCCCCGCCGTCGTTGCTTGTAATAACAAAACACCTACAACTTTTTTCGTGAATTGACTTTTTGATTGATTGACCCAAAACTCCATCTTCAAAGGCTTTTCTAGCCCTCAATTTTCCTCTTTTAAG
>MU254213.1:0-21390 GCA_019669825.1 Calycina marina
GACTGGTCATAATTCAAGAACATGTCAAGACACTATAACTGTAGAACCTTTAATAGATCCGCAATTAGTTTAGTTCAATTTAATTTGTTGTTGTTTAATATTAGTTTTTCGTACGAAGGTAGTTAAATGTTAACCGGATACTGATATTAACCGGATACTGATAAACCACGTTATAAGTGATATAATTCTTAAAATATTCTAGTGCCAGCCTTTTGCCTTAATTACCGCAGCAACCCGATATGGCATACTATCCGCAGCTTGTTCGAAAATACTATCCGGGAGGGCTTCTCAGGCCTCTATTAAAACTTGTTGTAAAGCGTCGATAGCAGCCTCCGATTTGCCCATATCGGTGAGCTCGGGGTGCATCTGTAGCAGTTGTTTTTTAAGGTGGTGCCAGATTTGTTCGATCGAGTTCAAGTTGGGGCTATATAGAGGCAAATCGATAAGTGGAATAGCCATTTCGGTCGACCATTGGCGTACCGCGCGGGCAGTATGTATTGGAGCATTATCTTGCATGAATTGTAGGCCAGGTTCCCAGCAGTTAGGTATATTATCTTCGAGTAATTGCAAATAAGACTTGCAGAGTAGCTATGCTTCTTCGACTCCCAATCCCTCTCTAAAAGATATAATTGTGACCTTCGAATTGCGCCCTCGATGAACCAAAAGCAGCCCCAGACCATGAACGAAATATCCCGGGACTTTGAATAGGTCTGCACCATAATCGGGTCCCGTTTTTGTGGAGGTATGCGAAATACCCATTCCACACTTTTGGCCTTCTCACGCTATGCACGTGGCAGCGCAATTCCCTGGGGCAGCTATGGGGACTTGAGGCTTCAGCAATTCTGATTTGATTAGAAAAGACCTCCAGTTCCGGTGCATCTCACGTAAATACCAGACAGCATGATCTGCATATTCCATGCATCAAATGCTAGCATAGCATAGCAGATTGACCTAGGCATAAAACAACGGGATATCATTAAAGGCTTTCTTGGTAGTGTCTCATCTACCTACACGCCGTGTTGTGTCGATGTACAAGTACAATATGCTCCCATATGCCAATTCATGAAACAACGCTTTCCGTAAACGCCTCCGTCTGACCAAATGTTTGGGCATGTCTGTGAATAGACTCTTGCTTGTAAAGCTTCGTGTTCCCAGACACCGTATTTGCTTCCTCGTCCTCATCTCCCAGACGGCCCCCAAGTCTACCTTCATGCTCGTGCTTAAGCCAGTAGCTGTGCTCAGCGACGTATCGTGTTCTTCAAGCCGTCCAAAAAGAAGAAGTGAGTTTGGTATGCTTCTAAACATATCTCACAACAGATCCTGCACCCATCCCATCTGTTCCCTCCTATCATCGCACAGACGAGCATATTCCAAGAGCAAGCGCAGCGTGTAAATCTGCATATCCTCTCGTCTCAACACCCTATTAGCCCATTCCTGGCCAGCGAGCGCTATCTTCTCCGCTTCCTTGTCATGCCCCAGGACCTTATTATTCTCGCCGTCATAGCCGATAAAGTATTGCATGATACCCCAGAAGTCGAGAAAGCGGTTGTCCATAGGCACAAAGTGCTTCCATGCAAAGAGGCGACTGTCATGCCACTCCTTGAAAATCGTCGCCTTGATCGGCAGCGATGTTGACAACAAGAATCCACGATAGCGTCCAGAGAAAGAATTGCCATCGATGTCTGGCAAGTACTTGCTGTCAAACTGGGTGGCCATCTTCACGCCGTCAATCACGTCGAAGTATGGCGAAGTATAGTTGCATGCTCCATTTGGCTCCTTAAAGTTGCACATTAGGTCGACGAAACCTGTGTCTGACCAGCTCTTCACCCAGCTTCCAAACTTGCTATCCTGTTGAGCTGCGAGGTTGTACTGCGCCGGTGGCAATGCGAAGTTTTCGGGTATCAGCTCCCAAGTCTCAGCGCCAGCTACCTGCGTTGCGTTGGTCATCGCGACAAACCGATGGCGTTGGAATCCTCGCCAATTCGATTCTTTATTGCGTCCACCAGTGGCCACACCTCGCCATATCACCTTATTCCTCTTAGTCGACCATGGATCCCCCTTGTCGCTACCGCCAGTAAACCGCTCTTCCTCGTTCCAGTACATAGGTGCCGGAAGCAGAATCTCGTTATTCGTGGGAAGTTTTGAGCCTCCGAACATTGGGGTTAGCACGTGCGTGGACGACACAGACAATGGATCTATCATCATTCCATGGAGTCCCTGCAGGTCAGGTTGATGACAGTAGTCATTAGACAGACTGAAATTTGATACAAAGCCTTGATGCATATGTTTTGCAGCATGAGCAAGCGTCAAAGCTGGTGTTTTCGAGAAATCTTTTATCCGAGCTGACCTTCGTGACAGACTGTCTGGACGACACCCACGGATAGCAAGATTCCAAAACGGTCCTAGAGTCGTTAGCAAGTGTAAAGTTCACAGCAGTTGAAAACATACTCTCTTCTTCCCAGTGCTTGTCTCGTACTTTGAGACCAGGATCAACTTCTTTCGGTGCTGGGAGCTTTCCAAACTCCTGTATGACATCCTTCGCTTCAGGCATGTTACGGGTTTCCGCCTCTCTCTTCATCAGCAGATTGACCTCTTCCCATGGCGCCAGTATTCTTGGCTCGTCCATAGCATTCAGCGGCAAGTCCATATCTGGTAGGAGATGTTGTATGGACTGTGTCATGTTCAACCATATTTGTGTCCAGAACCAATCGCTTGCAGCAGTGGCATTGCGGTTCCGAACGCTAATCGTCATTTCATAGGATGCAGATTCTCTCCGCATAAGATTCGAAGGCATTCCCCAGAACGGGCCCAGATCATGATAGATTTGATCGAAGAAGTCCTCCACTATCACGGCTTTGTTTTCCTGTGCGAACCTGGTCCATGAATCAAATCCAGGAGGTGGATGTCTTCCTCTTCGTTTCCTGTACGCCTCCGCCGCAGATTTGAGATCATGGCTCTCATTCTTCATGATATCATCGAAGCTCTTCTCCGCATCGCCAATCAATTTATCAATTGGGTGGCCAGCTCCTGGCGTGCTCGTAAAGGGTATTTCTGGGATATTTGTAGTCTTTCCAGGTCCTTCGGGGACTACTGGTGCCTGCGATGCTGGTATATTTGCGGCAGGCGCCTTTGGCACATCCGCAGGAGCATTTGCAGCTGGCGCATTCGAGGGACGAGGTGATGTTGGCGGAAGTGTGACTGCTGATGTGTTCCCGCTTCTATAATATACTATAACAGAGAGTACGATTATAGCGAACAGTGTGTACCGTGCCATGCCACCAGACCGTCTATAGACCATATTGGCGGCAAATGAAGATCGAATGCACGTTCCTGGATGGTGTTGGAGAGCTTCGTATCCAGGTCGTGTATATTTAAGGAGCGTGGTTGATGATAACAGAGGTGCTAGCACATCTTAACCCTTCCTGAATATCAGATGTGATATAGTGAGTTGTTACAGTGTCGTGCCAGCTCGACAAAAAGACTGAGAATTAGAAAAGTGAATTGTGCTGGCAGAGGATGGAATCCCTACTCCGTGAATGGATGTATGAATTTCAAACCCCCTGTTCTTGCTTGGCAGTGTTGGAGGCTCACTCAGCGAGAAAAGCATCTAGATTTGTCTATATTCCAATATCACGCGTTTTAGTAGACCTGCTGTTAAGTAGAGTGGATGGTTAAGCAAGACTAGAGAAGAGAACTAGCAATGAATTCACGACGCGTAGTGAATAGGGATAAAAAGGCGGAGACCCCCCCGAGATCAAGAATCTCCTTCAGGCTACACAGTAGCATACCGTACCTCACTGGCAACATGCATATCTCCTTCATAAGGGTTGGACTTAATAGGTTGATGGGCAAGAGTTTACAGTGGTTTCTTGCATCTGGAGTAAGACCAGATGCTTGAGACCGAAGGCCCAGTCGTATTATTTGGGTCTTGATGAATATTTGGACGTACAAGTACAACCTTGCGAGAAAGCAATACTTACCTAAGGTACGTAAGGAGACCTACCTATGGAGCAGGTAATGGTCAGGGGTTGCAGCAGTCTCGCTCGAGCGTCGTACCTGACTGTCAACTATTGAGGTATCTACATATGCCTCGACGGTTGCTTGTTGACTGGGAGAATGTCGAAAAGAAAAAAAAGTCAAATCTGCTGGATGGGATACGACTTACAATAGAGAGATGGATCATGAAGCATCAATCATCAATCATGTATTGACTGTAACTGATAGCTCTAGATTCTGCTGGAAAATCTGAAGACCGATTCACGACCTGGAATTACCTACCAAGTTATACAGAGGAAAAGATACCGGTATCTATCTTGATGGTTACGGCGCCTTCGTGAACGACGATGAAAGGAAATTGCTTGAAGCTGTAATGTACGCGAGAATAGATGGCGTGGGCGTGCAGAATCCCGAGTACAATATAGAGATTGACGACTGGGATGGGAATGCCAAGCCAGAAGATAAATCACGTTTTCGTGGAGATGAATTCAAAACTTCGATTTTCCACAACACCAAGATGCCGACGTCGTTATACTATCATTCAGACAGGTTTCATCTTCCATCTTCCTCCCTATCACAGCTATTCCCGGCTTGCGCTACAAAAGTTCAACCTCTTTCCAGCCGTCCTAGTCGAATGATACCCGTTTCCTGGGTCAGGTACAGATCATGGATACTCCGTACGACATGACACTGAATTACATTCAGATTCATATTACCTATCACTTGTGATAACAGCTTCAGGCTTATCATGAGATCGTTGCGATGACAGCAAGCTATGGCTGAGATCGCATTGACAATGAGACCTATTTCGTAAGAGTTGAGGGGCTCGTCGTCAACTCCTGCACTTAGGGTCTGAATCGCTTCATCCTGCGCTTAGGAGACAAGAACTCACTCTGCCACAACGCGACTAGGAAGGTAGGCCGATCAGAATTTTCATACATAATCCACACTTCTTTCACTCTTTCAAACCTCTCTTAGCATTCATCAGAATCTCCTACTAGCAAGAGTATCCCACAACGAGCCGCGGCGTAGGTATACATTCCACTCACCAAAAAACCGATAACAAAAACGCAACATTTTCTACACCTTTCAAGATGATAACCACATCTATGGTCACCCCAAAGTTTCTTACCAAGCCTGACGAGATCGGCGTCGTAGCTGTGGGATTTTCAGGTGGACAGGTACGAAGAAATCGACCCCTCCGTCCATCCCACCAAACTGACATCGGCGACAGTGCAAACCAGGAGTTGATGCTGCTCCTTCCGCTTTGATTGCTAGTGGTCTCCTCACCCAGTTGCATACCGAGCTGGGCTATAATCTCCATCACGATGACACTGTACACTCTTACAAAGACCTCATGCCATCCGAAGATCCTGATGTGCGCGGAATGAAAAATCCCCTTGCAGTCTCGGCCGTCACCAAGAAGCTCTCAGAACAAGTATATGCACATGCAAAGGAAGGCCGATGCGTTCTCACCCTAGGAGGCGACCACTCCATAGCCATCGGCACAGTCAGTGGAACGGCCAAAGCGATCAAGGAGAGACTCGGAAGAGAAATGGCTGTTATTTGGGTCGATGCACATGCTGATATCAACACTCCTGAAACAAGCGACAGTGGAAACATCCACGGCATGCCGGTCGCATTTCTCACTGGTCTTGCGAAAGAGAAGAGAGAAGAAATATTTGGATGGCTACAGAAAGACAACTTGGTCAGTGTCAAGAAACTTGTGTACATCGGTCTTCGGGATGTGGATAGAGGAGAGAAGCAGATTCTGCAAGAGCACGGCATCTGCGCATTCAGCATGCATGATATCGACAGGTAAGCTTCCTGTCCCACTGTTACACTGCTTTACTGACGACATAGACACGGCATTGGAAGAATTATGGAGATGGCTCTCGGTCATATTGGGAATGACACTCCCATTCATCTATCGTTTGATGTAGATGCGCTTGATCCAATGTGGGCACCAAGCACAGGAACGCCGGTTCGTGGTGGTTTGACTCTGAGAGAGGGTGATTACATTGCTGAATGTGTCCATGCAACCGGTTCTCTAATCGCCATGGACTTGGTCGAGGTGAACCCAACTCTCGAACCAGGAGTCAACGACATAGGAGCCCATGAGACTGTTCGTGCAGGTTGCTCCCTAGTCAGATGTGCTCTTGGAGAATCTCTGCTATAAGTATTTGGAAACGCTATTCTCGTGTCAATAGAGTGGGATACACTCTGTCACAGCAATCCACAAACTAGTCTGAGGTCTCGCAATTGGCACATTGCATGGACAAGGTATGGTCCTAAGTGATGGGTTCTAGGGCTGGAAAATAGTACACGAGATCTCCCGTGGCTTTCATAGAACGATCAAGCAAATATGGGCATTCTTCAACTAAGTTCTACTTGGCGATTTCCAGAAAACGGCCCTAAAAAGTGTCTCCTTTCGTCTTCCGTCCTCCAAACTAGTTTTCGAGTCCAGATGGTGTCTGAGAGTGCCCCTTTGCTGTTCTTCGAGAGCTTCAAGAGCTTCAAGATTGAGTTGCCGACAAGAGCATCAACATCGACAAATCAGCCAACAAGCAGAAATCAAGACAGGATCAAGTATATAACGCAATAAAACCTTCGCCTACAACAGTCATATGCCAAATATGCGTGAGTACTAAATATCCCCCGCCATTTCTTTTCGTTGTCGTAATACCTGTAATACCAGCCCCCCTGCATAACAGCCCGTCGTCACTACACATCTCGAGTCCTCAAACAATCCACACCAAATTCGTTCCGTACACTTCTCCCACCCAGTTTCCGAGTCGCTCCTTCATCTCCGTTGGTTTCTACTTTTCTATACGGCGGCGCATTTGAACTACCCTGTCTTCGACGTGGACGGCCGAGGTCCTAGTTTGCGACCAGAGACAAATTGCGATTGCAGCAGTTGTAGTTGGGCAGTATCCGGTGGGGCGCAAACGACCTGCGTTGTCTGCCACGACAAAGGACTGTAACAGGCGCAAGAGTAGCGGTCTAAGAGGTCTATAAGACGGAAAAGGAAAGCTGGAGTTGAAGTTGAAGCTTGACCTGCGATTCTGTACGTTGAAGTGCAACAACACCACCACCTTGCGCGACAACACACTTCAATCTCTACGCAACTTTCACCACTCCAAACTACATACATCACTAGCACAGTAGAAGGAAGCGCAGATATAGGCAGGGAAAGGGAAGAGAAGGAAAGACAGACAAGATGGTCTCCTCCGACACGACAGTCAGCGATGAAATAATGATCCGACGCGCAAAGACTCGGTACCACTGGCCTGAGGTACAGCTGAATTTCTGGCTACTGATCATGATCGTGGGCACGGCGACAATACTGGGTATATTTGCGAATTTCATGGCAGTGCAGACGCAATTACAAGTCGGGACGCCTTGGTTTGTCTATCCATTTCTCAACCACCCTACCTTTCCTTGAAACCTATGCTAATTACGAATGAAACAGGTATTTCCCCTACTGGGTGACAGTCGCCGCCATCACCCTTGTCTTTATCCTGACAATGCTCTGGCTTATCAACCAGCGCCAGCTGCTACCGGGCATCGTCATGATGGGCAGCTTCATCTGCTTTGTGCTCTGGATGGTCGGGCTCGTTGTGATAAGCTTGCAGCTTTGGGGGCCGAGCGGGAGCGTGAATGGGGATTGTAATATCTATGTTATTAGTGAGCAGTCGAAGGGCGCAAGTATTGAGACGTTGGCGTGGTTGGAGCAGAGGAGTATATGTAAGTTCTCTTTCCTCTGCCTAGAGGAGACATAAGAGGCACAGTGGATAACGTTAATAGGTCAATGTTGGACAGCAGTCTGGGCCTTCCAGCTCGTCGGCTGCATATTCCTGCTCTGGATGATGATCATGGCATACCAAGTCTACACCGGCCAATGAGACCGCCATTAAAACCAGGAGGAACGAGGTAATGAAAGGCATGTGATATACAAAGGAAGCGGAAAGTACATATATGAGCGGATTGATATATTTAGGAGTTTTTAAGAAGGTAACATTTGATATCACGAGCTGGCGATGAGCTGATGTATATATCTTTAGCGATGAAATTCGGAAGCTACTTTGACTTCGTGGCTGATATACTATTATCCTATCTTCTGAGATTAAGTTGTTCCATTGTGATTTAGGACGAAGGTCGGTATCGAGTATTTCAAGCACTTCAAAGCTCCAGAATGTACCACCGCTCCGACAACTTGGGTTTTCTGTCTTGATCACAGCTCGCATTATGCCAGGTCGTCCTATACTAGTGTAGGTGCGGCTCAGAAATTTCACAAGTACTTGCTGTGATCACGACTATTCACAGTTGCGAGGTACAATAGAATTCTTTCAGGTACTTTGTGAAATCAAACAGAACTTACACACATTACACTCTTGGCTTTCTCGGCGTTAGCCTCTCGCACTGCCTTACACTCATCTCTCGTGGCCTGAAGACTATTGGCCACAGCAAGGCAAGTAGCAGTCCAGGTGCGCTCGTACTTGTAATGTCCTGGCACTTGGAGTCTAAAGAAAGCTCCTTATCTATCCAGCATGTTGACCTTTGAACTCTGAACAAGGGCATATGCCTCCCAGTCGACATAGGACGCTATGATTGCACCAGATAAAGCAGTGCCTGTATCACTAGATGTATACGAGGCTGATCTGTCAGATATAGAAGACGAACCACACTCCCTAACTCCTCCTGCCTCTCCTATCTCTCCTTCAACGCCAGCATTACACGAAAGAGGCACCAAATCGGTATACAATCTAACTACCAAAACGCTGCCTCCTCCCCTCTGTATGGCCTTTGGGCTTAAGGCTTCAGGCTGAGCGGGTATCAATTTGTCGAGGAGAATATATGCAGTTGCGATAGCTATAGATAATAGGGCAGTCGCTGGCAGAAGTAGAGAACGAAGGTAGAATTCTTCCCATCTAGATAAACACGCTGAAACCCGTTGCTAGAGGCCACCTCCTGATGCTGCGGTTGCTACGGAAGCCAATTATGGTGATTCTGAAGAAACAGGCACTTTATTGTAGAGTTAGAAGGGGGGGGGGAGACCAAGGTAGCACGAATCCGAATTGAACCATCTTCAGGACTATGTATTGTGCAATCAAGGGGTTCTACCTTACACTCACCGCGCTGCCACGAAAGCAAAGACTCAAACAAGCCTGGTAATGAATTCACTGTTACTTATGAACCACACGACGCATCCCTGTCAGGCATCGTTTATGGCCAACAGCAAGGCTTCCAAGCACTTGGGTGTGGTTCTGGTCATCTCAAAAGCACAACCGACTAGAGTAATTTGAGGTTTAAGTACGTATCATTTTCTTCATTACTATATCAATACCATACACCGTTCCAACCCGATCCGATCCGATCCAACCTTCCTTCGCCAAACCCATCCATCCAGTGTATCCACCCCGTCACGTCGTCACTCTAGTTGGAGTACTTAGGGTCGACCTTGTTTCTGTCCATGTATTAGCCTCACGCCTTTCATATCAACATTTTGAGAAGAAAAGTACCCAGTAGCCTTCTCGTACATGCCTCTGGCGCCATCGGTGATCTTCTCGTCGGTTCCGGGGGCGAAATCGTGGCCGGACTTCTTGGAGACGAAGTCGAATGCTGTTCATCATTAGCACCTAGACACAGGAGAAATATCGAGCATGGGAGTGAGATGACATGCCCTTGTCACCATAATCTTGGGTCTGTCCCGCAGGAGCAGTAGCACCGCCAGTTGGCGCAGCAGTGTTGCCAGTGGTCCCGGTGCTTCCGCTGCTGTTGGAGAGCTGTTCCTTTGCCTTGTTGAGGAAATCCATGTCTGCGTTTGTGATTTGTTTTGGTTTACGTAGTGTTTCGGTTTACGTAGTAAGTGTTTGAGATTGAGGTGCAGTGAGTGAAGTTGGTTGATGGAAGGGGAGAAGGAACTGAGGGGCAGGAGTATATTTATATCATGTAGCTAGCTTACTAGCTCCAGCTGCTCCAGCTGCTCCATAATTGAGGCCAAGAGCCAATGACGAGACGGTCTTCAGCTCATCCAGGTGCTTGCAGTGCCTCTCTGCTTGCGTGCAGCTGATTGATCATGGCGGCCATATCGTAAGGACGGGAACCCCGCTGGAAATCCTGCCTTGCCCCACTAAGAGAGAGAGCAGAGAAACCTATGACGACGCCAAGTCCTCAGTACAGCTCCATGCCCTGAATCGAGCTTGAGGTTTAGCCAGTTTTAGCCGTTAATTGTATCTGCTACGACTGTTATTTCAGGCATATGGTTGGGTTGTTTTGCTTGATTGTAGATGGTACGGATTTGGGGGGGATCAAGCTTTCAGGGTCCTGAGGGGGGAAATCCTTGGTGAGCTGGTGGGCGTGCGTACCGCATAGGTAGTGTGTCTTGGCTATGATGGTAGGCGTAGAACTAGATACCGAGCAAGCCGTGTATTCGCGGCTGTGGAGAGATCTGGAGTCGAGATAGTGAGGAAACCTCAGCTTCGCTGGTGAGGGGTTCAGTTCTCGATATTGGAGTGTCTAGAGCTTACAGGGTAGGTGAATCCCATGGAGAATGAAAAGTCAAATGTGAGAATTGGGGGCCGGAACTTCTGGTCGGTCAAGAAATTGTTCTGTGTAGAGAACTGTTCATTCACGTTCCGCTGCAGGGTTGCTGGAGATTGCTTGATCGACCACCTCGCTGGATATCTACGTGATCCAAGTACAAGACTGGAGAGTAATTTACATAACTCGAACGCGGTCTCGAGACTAGTAAATAGGACTTTCGCTAAGATCAGATGCTGAATTGACTTCTTACAATCGCTTTTATATACCTGCCATGTTGTCAAATCATGCTATTTACAGATGTCTACATATACAACAGATATTTGATCATCTATGGGTGTATTCGCCCAGCTGTAGGTACAAGCCAGTCCGTCATTTCGATATTGCAATCTTACACACTCAATTCCTGCAATCCTGGTGGGAATATCAGCTTATTTGACGAGTCATCGTCCATAAGACTAGCATGCTTCAGAATTTGAGGCAGAACATCCTTCGAATGCTCCTCATAACCTCGAATCTTTACTAGCTCGTATTCTGATAGTTTATACGGCCAGTGATGCCAGGCTTCCAATATCTCTTGATACATCTCCTGCGTAAGAACTCTCGGATTCAAGCACTCGGCATCCATATTGCCGCCTTTATCAGGGTCGGTGAGAGAAGGACAGTGCGCAATCATCCAGTCATGAGCTCCGGGTGCCACGTCGTCCAGAGCGATTTTCAGAGGTCGAGTTGGTCTTTGCAGCATGACTCCAATGATATGCTCAAAGACACGCCAGGCATCCGGCATTTCCTTTCGTAATTCAGGCACGAAGCCCTTAGGTTGGTAATCCAGCAGTGCAAGCTCGTGCTGGGGAAAGAACTCTTGAGGCTTCACCATCAATGGCTCCGCTCTTCTGCGATCCCAGAAGAGAATGGGCGGCTTACTTTGGAATGCTGCACGATTATCGTGATGCAGCAAATATGAGTAATACTGTTCTCGCGGTATCTTTGCCGAAACGGCCTTCCACTCTTCGGTATGGGCGACGGCCTCTCGCTTCATCTCTTCTGTTGCATCCGATTGCCGCGCCAGTCTCTGCAGCTCTAGTACCTTGTCAAACGCTACCATATGCTTGTGAAACTTCATATCTCTCCTGGTATCAACCCTGGTGCGAGTTCGTTGCCGCTTGAGCAATAAATAGTCGGAGGTGTAGATGTTTCTTAGGGCTGCCAGACCATCAACAATCTTGTCCTTGGGCACGGTGTACTGCTGAAACTCTTCATTGATGAACTTCTGACGGAGGCCTTTAAGTTCATCCTCCCAGCCTTCGTTCTCCGGACGCTGATTTGAGTTCTTGAAAACCGCTGTTCTTCGTGACCTACGCTCGAGAACCCGCAGCCGATAATATTCTGGGGTTAGATTGCAACCCTTGGTCATTTGTATTGGATTTTCGAGCATTTTGGGAAAGGCTCCGGCCGCCCATCGTTCCTCCAGGTCAGCCCGGCTTACATCCGTGCCGCGAATAACAGATATTGAGTCGCGATCAGCCGGTACCACGGCTCCACTAGCAGCTTCTAGTTCTAACGGACTTGCACGGCTAGGCGGTGTGCTGAGTCCAGCCGCCTTCATCCTCTGTCGGGTATCTATGCTACTCTGAAGCTTGATGAAGTGGTCTCGTAGTCCATGCTCATAAATATTTGCCGTGGATGCAATCTCCTCGATATGTTCGCAAGTAAATTCTGTTTCTATCACCGACCTCACACGATTCGTGATGTTTCTGGGTAGCAAAACATGACGCTCCTCGTCAGATACCCAAATAAGCATGCGCACGAGGCCATACTTATGGCAAAGAGTATTGTTATGTGTGGCATCAAGAAGTTGGTGAATCAGTAATTGTGCTATGCTGTTGAACTTTTGATAGTGCTTTCGAGGGTTGTAGGCCACATTTGCCATCAATAGCAGAGTGTCGTTTGGCTGATTTCTCCGTGGGTCATCTTTTTCCAGCTCCACTTGATGGGGAAGGAACTCTGGAGAGGTCACACGTTGGAAGTGGTTCCAAGCCAGCCCGAATTTGGGGAAGAGCTTATACGACGGATCAGCATCAGCCAGTCTCTGAACGAATGGTTGATATGGACTTTCTGGCTCCATCAGGACATGAGTTCTTGGCTTAAGGACATCGTGAATTGCAGTAGACCAAATTCCTGGACCTGGGTTAATGTCAATAATATCGCACCCGACATGCTTCATCAAAGTCGGTTTCATGCGGTCTATAATATCATCTGTAACCGTCAGTACCAGAAACGGAGGATTCTGGATGACGATCGTACCACATAAGTTCCTGCTGACAACACTCACTCGTTTGAGTTCCACTCCAGGGGGGCACGATCTATAGCTTTCGAATAGGGTCTTCGCGATAGGATTTAAATCCTTCTTGTCTGTGCCCTTCGACAGGTACGGTGACGCACGTACCCGTTTGTGCTTCCACTGCGACCACACTTCCCCCATGCCAACGGTGTCTATTGCGTCCTCCACCCCTGAATTTATTTCTTGTGAAGACTCCACGTCTGAGGGGGATCCTAGGAGCCGTTTACGTCCTACAGATTTAGAATTCTGTATTGTCTCTATATGGTTCCATTTTACGCTTTCCTGATACTTTCGCGCAATCCTTTGGTCGAGTTCTACGTATTCCGCGGTTGGTTTCCGCTCTCGTTGTCGCCGTGATCCCTTCAATATTTCAGGGTTGTCCGATGGCAAATTTTGCCATACTCTTATGGCCGACAAGTCATCGCTTGTGGACGATTTTATGTTTCGCTTTGCAGTACCTGGTTGGCGATTTCTTCCTTTCGGTGCTCCAGGACCTTTTTTTTGAACATCCTCCCCGGCATGTTTCAAGCCACTGAGTGTATTCTGCTCTTTTCCTATCTCATCACCCAATCCTACTTTCAGGACAGCTGTAGCTGTCTTTGCAAATTTCTCTTTATCTGCTTTATTGCTCAAGTACGATCGGTATTGGGTATCGTTAAGCTGTCCCGACAGGCTAACATGTTTGGAACGACGCAGTTTTCCATTCGTGACCCGAAGAGTTCGCAGCATTGATCCATAGGGGACAGTGATTGCCCGTTCAGTTGACTGACAGTGAGTGAGTGAACTGACTGCGGAGAGCTTCTGGAAGAATATCAAAATCTAGTACCTAACATCAGAGGAGAGGCAAATAGGTATCTATTACAAGTAATTGAAGATGAGACTCAAACTACTTTGATACAGCCTTGCGATAGTGAAGCTCTGTCGTATTATGGGGCTCTACTTGGCATCAGCCTTGTTGACGTCCTGTCACTTGATACCATTTGAAAGGCATTCAGACTAGTGCTATTAAATATCGCTTTGGTTATACCATGACCCTCCGAAGAACAGCCTGTAACCTTCTTTTTCCACATTGAAATCATGGCGGGGCTTGATCAGCCCATGAGCGTGAGGCAGATCTCAGACTTAGCTATCAATTTCGAGTTCCAACCCCATATTGCTCTTAAGTATTGGCTGAGGACTGCAGAGACTATGCTGAGAGAGGTGAGTCTCGTCCATCCAGTAGTCAGGATATGAGATCATTAGCTAATCAATTATCTAGTCCCAAATCTACGAGCAAGAAGGCAACGGCCAGCAGGCATATCTTCTCTTGATGCGATATGCCTCACTCGTACTGGAGTACTTTCCCAAACATCCTCAAGCTGGTGCCCCTGAGGCTAAGGCAGGTTTAAAGGCTGCCACAAAAGCTATCACAGAGGTTGTACAAAGGATGGAAAGCCTGAAGCCTGCCATCAACGCCCGTTATATATCATGGCAGGAGGAATTGGAGAGACGAGGGAATATATCAGCTCCTACTCGAAATGGGTCACGGAGGCAAGGAGGTTTCGACCCGGCAGTGGCTGGAAGAAGAACCACACTGGCCGCTGCGGATAACAGCGATCTAGCTGTCGAAATGGCACATAATGAAATGCGGCGACGTCAGACGAAGCGAAGAGCAACACGTCAAGGGGGAATATCAGAACATGAAGAGCAGGAGCGTCGTACTGCAGGTCTGTGGGATGGTAAGTTTGGTTTACACATGCTCCAATACGCATTTAGAAATTTGGTACGAAGTGTTCAGTGCTAATGTATCTAGACTGGGAAGCGGCTTTATCCAAAATTCCAGATACTCGAAATGACTTAGAGGATGATGCACAAATGCAGCGCGATATGTATGCCTCACGGATGCGAACCTCCAAACCATATAGCCAGACTTCAGACGGTAGCCCTCGTGCGACGATAGAATCGATACAGTCTCGACCCGAGCTACCGCGAGGTCCGTGTACGGACTACCGGTATCCATCCATCCCCAAGCCGCAGCCTGTTACAATCGACAACACTAATCAATCGAGAAAGGCACGGTCACAATCGCCTAGCAAGCCAACTGTTCCCCAGAGACCTCGGAAAGACAGACTCGAGGAGCAGTCATTTGATGAACCACCAACACGCCCCGAAAAGTCTGTGCCTGTGACCCCAGCAGTTTCAGTACCTGGGACCAAAGAGAGCTATACCTTCAAGCCCTCTGCATATTTGGAGAACGGCAAGCCATTGAGAACTGTATTCTTACCTACCACTTTGCGAGAAAAGTTCCTTCAGATAGCAGCACCAAATACTCTCAAGAATCTGGAAACATGCGGCATGTTGTGCGGTACACTTGTATCGAATGCTCTTTTTATCTCACATGTTGTCATTCCCGAGCAAGAAAGCACCAGCGACACCTGTGATACGATCAACGAGAGCGGGTTCTTTGATTACTGTGCTACCGAGGATCTCATGGTATTGGGTTGGATTCATACGCATCCTTCGCAAACCTGTTTCATGAGCAGCCGGGATCTGCATACACACTGTGGATATCAGATCATGATGGCAGAGAGCATTGCCATCGTCTGTGCCCCTAGCAGGAATCCCTCGTAAGTAGAACGAGCTTCTCTATTGGTTTTAAGAAACTGACAATATTATAGCTGGGGAGTGTTCCGCTTGACTGATCCGCCTGGCATGCCTTCAATACTGCACTGTCGAAAAACTGGTCTATTCCACCCACATGAAGAGACAAATATATACACCGATGCTCTGCGGCCAGGACATGTTTGCGAACACGATGGCTTGCAATTTCAGCTGGTCGATCTTAGATCGAAATGATCACGTGGCTAGCCGCTTATTTACTCATGCAACACTTCAGCGGTGCATTTTTCGGCGCAACCACAACGAGGGCGTTAGCAGATGCTGGCAATTTGGCGGTGGATATCTGCAGGTGATGGTTGCATGGCGCAAAGGCTCTTGATGGTTCGTGATATGATATCCAATTGAAAAACTTCGTCCACAGTTCATCGAGATTTTGGCATGTTTCCCGCCGGTATGCTTTAGCCACGAGTAGTAATCATAAGTTTTGTTGTTTCGATGATGGTCTAACTGCTCGAAAGGATGTTGTTCGACGTGCTCCTGTAGTTTCGTGCTCAATTATGACATAGCTATACTTCTAGCAAGTTGACGTCAGCGCGTTCATACACCCTAGAGAACTCAAATCTTGCGTTGAAATTTTACAATATCAGCTCCCTTTCATCAACTGCAGATGGTGCCAAGTCAATCGTTGTTTCCACGCATTGTCCGATCAGCTGCGGTCAGCTTTACATGTCATGTGATTCGCGAGAACCCTGTTCTAAGGAACACCAAAAACTAAGATGCTCTGTTAACATGTAGATAAACCTCCTAATTCATCAATTAAATCACAGCCACGATGTCTGAAGACACTGTATTTGATTCTCCTGATAAAGGAACCCTCCGGTCTAATGAGGATCCGCTGCGAACAAAAAGGGAGGCTTTTAAGCCGATGCAATTGCCAAATTGGGATTGGGAGATCACACTGCTAGAAAATGTCTTCCCTGATAATCCTATCACGATGTTCATGCTATATTACACCCCCGAAATCATTGAATTGAAAGGTAAGAAGACGAACGAGTATCGACGAGAAGCTCAAGACGATTCGTGCCATCGTGCGCGTGCAGATGGTTGGTATCCAACGTGCTCTGGGAGATATATCTCTACTTTGCGATTCGAATCTATATGACGTTACACATCGAAAACAAGATTTCCGGCTATTGGAAACCTTAAAGAATAGCCCAATACATCTTATTCAAAAGTATATGGGCAGGGACATATTTCAAGAGCTCCATGTACGTGTGAGATTCCATGGAGAGGAAGAGAAAGGAGCGTACGAGAAGGTAAGTAATATTGTTTCTATAATAGCTCGAATTTTACTAATATATTCACTATTAGGTCAAGCGCGTAAGTACGCATATTCAGGAGGTCAATTTGAGAGTATGGAGGCCTGGGCGAGACTTAGCAGTTGATGAGATAATTGTACGATTTGAAGGACGATCAAAGGAGACGACTACAGCCCCAACTAAGCCTACACCGACAGGATATAAGGTCTGGGTGGTATCCCAAAGGGGCATCTTACTTGCATGGAATTGAAATGTTCCTGAGATCAAGAATGGGCTCGTCGGGGTTCGTACTCCTAGGGAGCTTGGAGCGACGATAAAGGAGGGAAGGGGGGGTAATAAGACGCAATCAGTAGTCCTGCACTCACTTAATCGCCTCCCTAATCCTCCTCAGGGGTCCGGCTACCATGTCTACCTTGATAATCTCTTAGTTCCTACTATATTTGTTCAATATGCTCGTCCAAGGGAGTTGCTATTGCGGGGACGTGTAGAGACACTCGAGGAGTTATTAAAGAGCTATTAGAGCTTAAGAGGGAGAACGAGAAGAGTGTAATGCCGTGGGGAAAGACGTATTATATTATACGCCCAATGGTGAAGTGTGTCACATTGGATGGAAAGATCAAGCCTTCGTCCTGATGATGTCGTCCTTTATGTGAGGTGATCCTCGAGTTCTACGGCAAAGGAAGAGGCCGAGGGAGTTTTCTTCTAAAGTAGAGATTGCAAATATACCCTTTGGTAACCAGGCTACTAAGGAGCTCTCAATTCCTACAGTTGCACACGGGTATAATTATCGTAAGGGAGCTGTTGACGAGTTTGATCGCCTGATTGCTCAAAACGCTGGTTTGCGGAAGGTAAGGAGTGGAGGGCATCAAGCACTTGAGTATCGGCTATTACATACAGTTCTAATCAACTGCTATTTACTTGCCTTCAATAGTAATGTCCCAAAGCCTAGGGCTGTGAGCTTTAGGAGCCAGACAGACTTTAGGGACCAGTTGATTAGCGCTCTTCTAGCTGAAGGGTGGGGTAGTAAGAACTGCCCAAAGAGAATAACATCACAAATTAGCCAAGGAGCTTATCAATTGCCAATAAGATGATATAAACTTATAAGGATAGGCAAAAGGGGATATTGTATATCCTATAAAGGTTTGAGATTGGTGGACCGGCTACGAAAGAGGATTGCATTGAGCGAAATTGCGTCTAATATGGGCCGAAAAAGCACGAATCACTCGTCCATATTTGGTTGCAAGCAGTGGGGGGTCCACTCATGTAATAATGATAGCTGCTTTGAGAGTTTTCATAAGGAGGAGTGAAGATTGATGAATTTGGCACTCCTGGCTCTCTGATTGGTTAGAATTAAGCGAACCTCCTTGGTGCATGCACCACGTAAAGCTGGCCGCAGCTGAACTGATAGAAATCTGTCAGTCATATTGATACATGCTTGGAATCATGGATCACTGACTCAAGCGTCATGCGACCACCATGAGGTCACACGACGTGTCAGCTATGCATCTCGGAGGAAGCTCTCAACCAGCCTTGTTGTAGAAGGCACTATCGAAAGCCTCGATTATCCCTGTCATCTCCTTTCTAGCTGTGGCAATTGGCCGCGTCGAGAAGCTGGCAGGAGGCTCTGGCACTCCAAGAAACCCAATGCGTTTGTTCGCCAATAAGTCTTTGTCTTTGCAGCAACGCAGACTTGTACTTTGAGTCCGTTATGAACTATGCAAGAAATCATCAGCTATTCCAGCGTTGTAGTGCGGCCAGCTGGCGATCACATACCAGCTCAGAC
The DNA here is from genome assembly GCA_019669825.1 of Calycina marina. Taxonomy (NCBI): domain Eukaryota; kingdom Fungi; phylum Ascomycota; class Leotiomycetes; order Helotiales; family Pezizellaceae; genus Calycina; species Calycina marina. The sequence goes on from MU254213.1 coordinate 18,581, forward strand.
TGCCATCGTTCGCAAGTGTCGAGCTGGTATTTCATTTCCAAGAGACCCCTTTTGTAATGTTCTCAACTCTCTGCCAAGTGTTAGAGCTTCCGAGAAGGTAATACTTAGCTGAATTTATCCCCAAGGGACTAAGTGACGTCGGGTATAGGAATGAAGAAGCAAGTATCAATCGAAGTGAATCACGTGGGAATGATTCCGTTACAAGTGTTGCAAATTGTAAGGGTAAACAAAACTATATGAATTTGAGCTCGATACTCAAGCCATGGGAACTACAAAGACTATATACTAAAGGAGTTTCCTGTGCTAGCTCTGCTAGCTGGCTAGCACGTCTAACAGTCACGTGATTTCTAGCCATCCCGATAATCTCTGGCTCGCTTCCTCCTGTAGGTAACCGACCAGTAGTACATACGGGATGCTTTTCCCAGGGTTCTACTGTGACATTCATCAATGAGCCTAAGGTCCCTGATCACGTGGTCCAGGTCGTGACACCTTCATACGTACAACCTTAGCGTATGTCAATGGCTTCAGGCTATTATAGCTTTAGGCCAGGTCTCGCAGGATATCTTTCAAGACTTAATTTACCTGCTGTTGACATTTAGTGATTTCCATTGAATTGGAATTGACAGGCAATACGATCTTCTGAGAACTCGAGTAGCGACGTTTGACTTTATGAAAACTCATGGAACGTCAACGAGAGTGACTCGGCACTCTATGAAGGTCTAGAACTTGGACCACCAACTTTGAAAAATTCATGGAACAACCTTATTTAAGAGAGTGCCATGAACTGCAATTGAGGATGACTTAAGCTCGCACAGGTTTTGTCAGATGTTGGAGATGTCGAACTTATGGTAAGAACTCACTCGTCTTCACTTATCGACTTCCTGTCTACTACATATACCATCGTCTACTTAGTCCACATTTCCCCTCTACCTATCCATGCCCTATCACTCCTGTTCTCGAGACATCAACCGCCAACCCGTCTGCTACCGTCATCCATCCAGTCCGGCTCTGTGAGCATAAGTATTGCACTTACCCTCCATCGCGATCCGATGAGCCGTTGTTATACACCCTGTACGAGCCATGCTCTATATCAAGCACCGTCTGTGGCGTGTAGGTCTAAGTGACCGAAACTAGTCTCGCTTTATCGTAAAGATTCGATCTGTTTGTTACTCGCTTTGATATATTGAACATATTTGAAAGGTGTGATTATATTCTATTGAAGATGTTTTTAACGAAGGATATTAGCGGAAATTATATTCTACAGCTGGATAACAACCACTTCTTAAAGTATAGTCGGGTTATTCTGTAAGCTTAGTGACAGATCCGTCCTCTGTGGCTTTGGGTAAGTCACAATAACACCGCAAAATACTTGCAGTCTTATGTAGCTAGGTACAAACGAAGTAGTTCAGTTCTTCTCATTTCTCGAAAAGGGGCGTGAGGTCAACACATGATTGAGTCTATGGCCTAAATTCTGCAAAAGCTTCCTTAGTGACGTTGCTCGCTGACGATTTGGAAACTCTTATTGAGATGGTCAATTGATAATTGGAAGTTGAGCAAAGTCTTTGCACAGCCTGTTGATCACAGCTCGTTTTTTGCAGTATAGGGTGTGTTGGTATCAATATACCTCGATACAGTCGCATTGTTAATTTCTGCAAAGCAAAGCCATAGGACCCCGAAAATCTGGATGGCCATTGAGCAAGCTTTTATATATCACGAAGAGATTCAGATGTGATGTAAGTGACATCTCTTCAGAACCTGCGAAACGGTAGTCTTCTGCCAAGAAGATCAAACAATCCCCAAAGCACCCCAAACATCAAACCCCCAATGTGAGCAGCATGCCCCAGCTGAGGCAGCCAGCCCTGATTGATAGCCGCAACTCTCAATCTGTCCATGGACAAAACCATGTTCTGCTCCAAATCACACAGCCATTTGATCGCGTCGCGCGAGCCCTTACGTGCTTCCGCCGCTTTTTGCTGGCGCAGCCCCCAGATCACGGTGCAGGCGACGATTATGGAGCCGATAACCAGGACGGGCGAGTTGAGGCGCCATCGGTTGTAGGTGCTGCTGTTCTGGCCTTGTTGCTTGGGCGGCAGATGGATGAAGAGTCTGGGCGTGGTGTTGCAAAATGGGCGCGTGGTGTGCTGGAGTGCGCACGTTTTGAAATGACCGAGATCTATTCTTGAATCAGTAGAGATCGAGTGGACTGGAGAGTCAAAGAGGAACCTGAGCGCCCGTAGTCGAGAGGAATTGACAGCGACTAATGCTTGTTAGGCCATGAAGCCGTTGCACATATGTCATAATTGGCTGGACTGTAGCTGGTATGTATTGGATAGAATTTGCGATTGGGGAAGTCTACGATGGCGAGTACGCGTCTGATTTCGTGTTGCTATCGGAGCATAGTAAGGTCATAAATACATACAGTCAATCCGGCTTCTAGTTGTGTCGATGAAGAATCATGAGGTGTCGAGAGTGCTGCATGGACGGGGTCGCAACATGTATTGGAGCCGCCAAATCTACCTACGTAACATATTGGTCGAGGCAACGTAAAGTAACAAACTAACAGCAAACACAAATTGTGCTAACGTACTTGCATAGCGAACGGCGCACTTTTTACCCCACTAACTAACTTGAACCTTTCATACTACTTTTCTCTACCAACAAGCATGGAAACATCTTCTAAATAAAGTCGTACGATCCTTGCACTTACAGCTTTAAAGAAAGACCTTAATCTTTCTGTACGAACTGCAGCTAAGATCTATAATATTCCTGAAACAACTTTACGCTCTCGACGTGTCGGACGACCTTCACGA